>JAZHYW010011307.1:0-17581 GCA_037355805.1 Ixodes ricinus | reverse complement strand
GTGGCGTATGTTACAAGTTTGCTGTAGTGGACTAGCACCTGCACGTGATAACCCTCGGTCGAAGCTTGTTGTTACTTCCAGTTGTTACTTTCATATGCGAGGCATACCACATAGATTTACAATTAATTGTTTTGCTGCAGACACCGGTCATTGAGAGGTCGGTACGTGCATACACCTTCTTGACAGTTGCTTCAGTTATCGGTTACCACGGTAAAATGGCGTCTTTCACGAGGGCGGGGGAGTGCTGTGTCATTCAACAAGTGATAAGCTCACTAGGTCAGGCCACACCCACGCACACCAAACGCCTGACCAGTCGGCGACGCAGCAATAAGACGGCCAAACCTGACTGGACGCCGCCATTGCGGCCTTATGTGAGCGTTGCAGTGATTGACCGGCACCTGATCGGCTTTATGCCGTTCTCGACACTTTGTACGACACTGTCGCCGGACATTTGGTCGCTGCGTGGGTGTGGCCTGACTGGGCCTGTTTGATGGCATGAAGAAAACCCTACAGAACAGCATTTTGCCTATGAGCTGAAAGCGCTCGGAGAGTAGGCACTCCCAAAAAAGTGGTTCCAGTGGGGCATAAAGAGGCACGGGGGAGTCTGCAGAGAAGCTGACACACGTGACTGACCTCTGAGCGACCAGTGTCTGCGTAAAAATATTAATCGTGTACTGTATGCTCCTCATACATGCTTATAACAGAATTTTGTTACAAGTGGACACCACATTCAGAGATGTAATGGAAATACACGAAGGACGCAGGGTGCACAAGGATGGTTGCAAAGTGTTTAGTATATCTCCTCTAAATGTTTTGCTGCCCGCCTCCTAAAGTTGTGTCACCCATTTTTGTCTTTGGTGTCATATCTTATATCGAGGTATACACCAACTCATATTTACAAACAAACCGAGCGCCCCTAGCGGACGCTCTCCGGCGCTGCGCGCATGCGCGATGGGGGTGGGGCAATGAAGCTCGCCGTCGCCCATAAACACACCATTGAAATGCGATGTTGTCGGCGTCAGTGTGAGTCGCCCTGCCCTTTCTCGCGTTCGAATTGTTGATTCTACGTCTTCCTGGCGTATGTCTGGCTATCTTGAGCGGCGTCAGCGAAATTACCGAGGCTCGTTACACCGCAAAACTTCGCGTGAATAATGTGACATGTGGCGATTCATTCCGCGTGGACGCCGCAGAATGTACGCTAAAGCCTGATTCGCATGATGAGATTTCGCTCGCAATTTTCAGTCGCGACGCCGCTCGGGCTGCAAAAGCGTGAACCGGAGCTGAGATGGTCGACGTCGATACTGAAAATCGCAAGCAGAATCGGACCAACTGAATTAGGCATAACAAGTTGGTGATGGTCACTGGTAACAATGATCAACATCTCCTTGTATCTACTGTTTACATCGAGCCTGCTTACCAACCTTCAAATTTAAGTCTTTTGAGGCCTGCACTTACTTCTTATCGCAAGTACCGGGCCAACATTTGGTCTACTGACCGGCGTCGTCTAAGAGAGCAGACGACAAGCAGAAACGTTTGAAAGAGCAGACGACAGTTCGAACAATCAGGCGGCCGTTTGAACTTGAAGACGCACTGAACGTAGTCCGCAGGTGGTCCGCAGCAACTTGACGGTTTTCTGGCGTTCGTGTTGGAACAATAAATAAATCTGATGACCACAAGTATCCGTGAATTCAACCCAAAGTGCTTCCCGCCCAAGCAATCGCTGTCCGACGGCGTCTGCTTTTCCTTTTCACGGCACATATCCAGATTCTCGGACGAACCGAGCACGTGAAAACTGACCTTCAAACCTTTCTCGACACTTTTGGTACGGCCCCAGTCGCGGCGTTTTGACGAGAAGGCAGGTTTTTGTCTGGTTCCTTTCAAAACAACGCAGGAATGCACGTCTGGCATGGGGACTTCTGCCCACAGCCCCAGACCGGAAGTGCGACCGACGCGCCACCACCGCGCCGTGACGTCACAGAGATGAGTTCGTGTATATGTAGACTGCGTATTATAGCTAAAAATAGGTCAATTTACCGACGGAGGTGGGGTGAAGCTGTGCATTTGCCACATGGAAACACCCAGGCTCAGCATCAACTGCTCTACACGACATCGTTGAGGCTAGCGCAGCTTCCACGGTGCTTGGCCCCATACTGCGTACGCTGTAAATGTGGCTTCGTCTCGCCGGGCACGCACTCTCATTGCAAAGAAGATGCCGAACAAAGCCACGCTCTCGTAGCTTCCATGATGCTGTGGAAACTAGGCCAGTCTTGACAATGCAGGAAAGTCGAATGTAAGGAAGATCTGCGGAAGACCATTTAAATTATTTTCTGAACTGCTTCTTCGAAGGCTGAACAAAGAGCTAATTTTTTTCATTTCTTTTTTCCGAGGATCATAAAGTAGGGTTAAATATATTAAGTGTATATGGATAAGCCCCAAAAATGAGCCACCAAGTGAGTTTTATTAAAATTGAGGAAAAGGGAAAAAACCTTGTCCTTGAATCGGAAAAAGCCAGACTTGATGGGAGGTTTTGCGGCCCTCACTTAACTGTCCGCGAGGCTGCCTATGTTTCCCCTGTTGGCTTCTCTTATCGGCACAGGAACGTCTTCACTGGAATGACACTCCCTGGGGGCTGGGGAACCCTGCACCCCTCCCGATAAACACCCAATTATTGTCCACCAACAGGGTAGAGAAAGACAATTTACATTGTGATAATTAAAATTGAACCGTAAAAAATAATTTTAAAAAATAGTTCTATATTTACCATCTATCATTCGACGCTTTCTATGGGCATTTGATTTGTATTGAAATCAAAAAATCGTCAAGCAGAGAGGATTTGTATTATACGAGGCAGAAAGTTGGCGAGTTGGTTGATCACCTTACAAGGTAAAACAGTGCAGAAAAACAGACAGAAGAAACAAGGAAGGCACAAACACAGCGCTGACTTTCAGCTGAAGGTTTTATTCTAGCCAACTAGAAAAATACACGAACGGGGGAAAAAATGAAGACACAAAATAATGATACAAATCTGCTACATTTCTTGATAAAGCCTGCTTTGGTGCCAACGCACAAATCATCCCTCACTCGATAAAATAAAAAAAATATCTTCATCAACCTCCCTTGCTCTCCTGTTTTTTTTTTTTGTTTTTTTTGTATGGTGCTGTAAAATTTATTATCTGTTAATTTTTTTTTCTCTTCTCGTGTTTTTTTTTAGATTGCTAGAATAAACCTTGAGTTGAAAGTCATCGCTGTGTCTGTGCCTTCCCTGTTTCTTGTGTCTGGTTTTCTTTTTGCGGTGTTTCACCTTGTAAGATTGATATTGAGCTGAACAGGCGCAAGAAGCGATTGCTCTTCCGAGCAACTCTGATCATTGAGCTTTCTTTCTACCTTCCACTCCGTTTGTCAGTTACACAACGTCCTGTACCAAGCAAATTCGAAGAAAAAAAGAAAAACTAGTAAGGTAACATCTTATTGCTAGCTAATCAGAATGTGGGAAAAAAGCAAATAAGCCTTTTTAGCTAACTAGAAATATCAAGCTGTCCTTGTACTAGTATGGCATCAATAAAAGGTTGTTAATTAAACTGTACTTTATAGTTGCAGAGAGTGTTTCTTCCGCATTGTTATCGGTGATCTTTAGGATTGATCAATCAATCTGCCATGTTTAAAAATACATGTAGTGATAAAGAGGCGCGAATTTTTAGCTATAGTGATTTAAACTGAAAGAATCTGATTTAGAGGAAAGAAAGTCAAAGTTTATTTTGGTACAAATGGTTTTAGTACAAATACAAAGTATATTCAGGTGAGGGTCCCAAAAGTTTTCAGATAAAACTGTTAACGGATCCCAGTTTTTTTAACAAGATGAGTAGGCAATTCACTAATAAATGATACGTATAGCTAATTAATTCTAAAAGGCGAGAAAACAATGGACGTGCACCGATTGCTAACGTGCTTCAATTCATGCTAGTAATAATAAACAACAAACAAAAATCTTGGAGTATGCGACATGCGTTTAAAGAAAAATATACTTTAACAAAAGTAAAATCCTAAGGCAGTTGAAGAGCATAGTTTTAATATGATCCATGAAAAATGAGCGGCATGCAGTTTCATCTTCGATGCTAGTAGAGAAAAAATGAATGAATGAAAGAACAAATAGGAAGGAATCAGTAGAGGATAAGTCAGTTTATTTCCAGTGAAGTATGAGAGCGAAGATATGATAGCAAGGGCGAGGATGAATGTTCAGAAACTTGACATCCATGTTATACTTTGCGGTAGAGCGTTCCATGTTTTAGTTGCTACATATGTAAATGAAAAAGCACCGTAGTTAGTTTGAATTTGCGGAACAATGAGAGACACTGGTGTACATGATTGGAGGGGGAGTCAGTGTTTTCATGTGTCAGGTGTATTGATGGGCAGTGTACAAGATTAGAGAGAAGCCTGAAAGTTAATTTGGATATACGGTGTTCTAGATGTTGTTGAATGTTATTAGATAGTATATGGCATAATTTGTAAAAAAATTGCTATATTCCTGTATCTGCTTTGTGTGAGCGTACCAATTTAAATGATCATGTAAGATGAGACCGAGGAATGTTGTGTTGTGAACGTAGGTTAATGGAGTGATAAGTTCTGGGGTATTTTCAGTTAATGTATTTTTTGCAGCAAATAAAAAGTAATTCGTTTTACTTGCGTTGGGGACAAGTTTATTATTTGTTAACCAGTCAGTCGCTGGAAAGTATAGTACTTGGCTTTAGCATACATAACGGGTAAAAATGTTAGTGTTATCAGCGTACAAAACTGATTCCGTTTTTAGGTAAGCCAGTAAATCATTAATGAATAAAACGAATAAGAATGGGCCAAGGTTAGAACCCTGAGGGACGCCGATATTATTGTTCTTAGTAACGGATGTTATTCCAGACATATTTACATATTGCTGTTTCTTAGCGAAATAATTTTTATTGGTTCCAGACACACTTCTTGAACGCCATAGGCACCTGATTTTTCCAATAATATAGTGTGGTTTAGTAAGTCCAAATCTTTTGTAAGACCAACCACTAAAACAAACCTCATTTCAAAAAAAAAAATTTAATCTGTTTAGTTGATTTGCTTTTAAGATAACCATATTGTGAGTCTGACAGCAAGTTGTTTTCGTAAAAGAAACAGTGTTATAAATCAAATAAGTGATTTAAAAAGGGAGAAATCAGATTTATATAAATTTTTTAAATTATTATTCTTCTACCCTGTCCAACACCAAAAATTAAAACAAAAAACATATCATCCCCCCCCCACAAAAAAGAAAAGAAGAAAAAAAGAAAACATGAAATAACTTTTGAATTTGAAGAGAAATAAAGCCCAGAAACATCGAAGCCTAATTGCAAGGCGAATGCCCCCTCAGAGAACGCACGAGCAAGAGCATCCAGTCGAACTCCATAATTGTTATTTTTCTCCAATCTCTCGGTCTCGCAACACTCCCAAAGGAGGAGGTGTGTGACGTTTCGTTATGAAGGACACTGAACTCCAAAAGAAGATCTTTTTAAGCACCTTGATGGAACATCATGAAACCAACTTTTATCAATAAAACCGTCACATGCAGAATTACATTTTTTGAGAACCGCAGCAAAAGCTAACACCAGTCTTGGCCTTCCAGGCACGGTCTCTGGGGTTGTCACAACCTCCCTTTTGGTACCATTTCTTGGCACACTGGCAGTTTAGCCCCATGTTGCAGCTCAAGAAATTTCGTCCACATTGCAAGCTAAAAACATACTTTTCATGTGATGCTTGTTCAAATATTAGGTGCTGGAGAAAATCAACCATTTGCATTGAGTCCTTATTTTCGAACACTTTGTGTTCACATTCTGCTGGTTGAAATGCTTGGCAAAAAAGCCAAAGTAGGGGGGAGGCAAATGACTTTGCCACTCCGCCGTCTCCTTTCCCACAATAAAGTCTGTCTGCTATGGTCAGTGTCACCATGGTAACGAGGCGTCATCTTTATGTAGGATGCAGCTTTTGAAGCCAGCAACGGGAGAGGCCAAGAGTGGCACCTGCTAGAGTAAGACATCCACGGAGCACTTATTTTGCATGACACAGGGCCACTTCGCGCCATCCAGTCTCCACATGTGTACTGTGGGAATTAGGTGATACCGCCGCCGATTCACCGTTCTCCCCACGTGGTCCGTCAACAACCCGAGTCCAGCCCTGGTTCTTTCACGGGAGCGGGATTCCGCTCCTCGTTTATTGGTACATAAAACACAACGCTACAAAACACTCAATCTAAACTACAAATACACGCGACATTACACAAATATTTACAAACGCACGTTAAGCCCAAAGCTAAACACAAAAGAGGGCCCCCAGGCCTCGTGTGCCGCGGTTACCCTAGATCCGGTCGCCACACACTTGCCTGGTCTCGGCAGCGTCCGGAGTCCTAAGAGCCTTTGCCTCCCGGTCCCCCGACTATATCGACCGATGGGCGAGGAGGTTTCTCCTCGCCCGCCATGGGGCGCCTGCAGCGCCATCCAGTGGCTAGGAGAGAAAGCGGCACGTCGGGAGCCGAATTCGAGATCCCAATCGAGCCCGCGGCGACGCGACCATGTGATCGTGTCTGAGGCGAAGCAACTGCATAGCCGCCTTGCGGCAAAGATGCCAGAGTGGTTTGATGGGCGCCCTTGTGAATGCACAGTGCGCCATAGTACATTGTTTCTCCACATTAACGCATTGCATTCTGCGTTATAACTGCCTTTGCCACCCTAGTGCGGCAAACGGGCAACTTTTTTCGACATGCGTTGGCATTTATTGTTTTGGTGCACGCAGCAGTCTCCGATTTCAACTGGACTGGGTTTGTGAAGCCGCAGCATGGTTCCCGCTGTGCATTTTCACTCTATGTGTTACGCCCACTTTCCCTCTTACGTAAGAGAGGAAGAGTCTTCTGGCACGGTAACGATGACACACCGCCGTTAACACGCACTCCTTTAAAAGTTGCGGTAGCTGCATCCGAAACCGCCGACGTCCGAAAGAGCAGACTGACTCTCCGAAGACAGCGAACCCCTACACTAAATGTTAATGAATTTCATCGAGAATCAGCGTAGTGACAGCTGCGATTTCAGCATCATTTTTTTCTTGTCGTTTTCGAAGATTCCACAGCTGGCAAACTCTTTTCAAACATCTCCAAATCTTCTCTTTTGCTTCTTTTTTTTTTTCCACAGTTGCATAGTGTGGTTGGAGGAGCTTGCCAGTGCAGGTGTATAGCACCCATCCAACTCCCTTCCACCGTTAAGCATTAGTAAAGATGCAATACCTCAATGCAATATGCAACATAAATATTCCGAAAGAACGCCCACCCAAAATGAAGAGATAAATGGTGAAAAACATGGGGTGGGCTATCTTTTGGGACGCCACAGCAAAACTTTATCAAAAACAGGCTACAAACTATGTGACGCGGAAACTGATACCGCAGATCGCGGACACCGTAAATTCGCGTTTCACGATGCGATAAACACGCGGAAACCCGCTACAAACTTGCCTGTCACAGGAGCCGATATCGCACGCGCAGATCGCGGACAAAAAGGCAGGAATTCGCTACAAACTCGTATGTTACGGGAACAAATACCGCAGATCGCGAACGCAGCAAAATTGTATTTCACAATGCAATATATAGTGCACGCGGGACCAACTCGCGTGGAATCGAGATCGCACACACAGATCGCGGACAAAAACGCGGGAATCCGCTATAAACTCGCTTGTCTGACGTGCCGGTACAGCAAATTGCGCGGTTGATGCGATTCCCGTCGGACATTGCGTGACGTCCGACGGAAATCGGGGGTGGGCGATGTTTCGAATTTTTATGTTACAGATATTTAGCCAGAAAAACGGGATGGGCGACCTCTCGGGGCGGGCGTTCTCTTAGAACTCCTACGGTATATATATTAGCGCAATATTTATGTTGCGAGACATATACAGAGTTCTTCGAAACATGCTTTTTTTACCTGAAAATTGCTCCTAACCCAGTGAGATGCACTGAACTTTTTTTTTCTTTCTTGGGAGAAGTTTTTTTTTTTTTTGTGAAAAATGTTGTTTGGGAGTTTTTTTACCTATTTAAAGTGAGTAGCATCGATCTTTGCAGTCGATCCATGCACCCAATGAGATAAACTCCCCAAGGGTGTCCCGTAAATGCACTCCGTCTTTGTTCTTCCACAGACCTAGTGTTCGACCCCGACCTGATCGAACCGCTGGCAGCAACCCTGGCAGACCTGTTGCAGCATGGTGGCACGGCCTACATCGCTTCAACGATCCGTAACGCAGACACGTACTACACGTTTTCAAACGGCTTTGGGTGGGTGCTTGTCCCTAGCCTCCCGAATTTCCTTCCAGTCTAAGGTGGCCTCGAGATTCAACCAATGTGACCCATGTTGCAGGTTAAAAGCGGAGCACTTTTCAATAAATCTGAGTTAGGAGCAGACTTCTATGGTTTCTTGTCTCGTAAATTCCGTTATTGCACTTGTGCTAGAAGTAAATGTAAACCGCATTTATTATAAAAAGTACACGGAGCCGACTGCCGCAGCACATACAGTGAGCCTCTCTGCCCACTCGGAGCGTCGTGACTTCATCGTCGGCATCTCCGAGCTAGCTTAAGGCCTGTTCACACGATGCATTTTTCTCGCGCATCTAGTGTCGCGAAATGTAGTTTCGCGAAATGGTTGCGCCGTCTGAACGAGTCCGAGAAGGACGCGCGCATCTAAAAAAGTTGCGCGCACACCTCGCTTCTGGAGCGAGCTTTTGCTGAAACTTTGCCGAGTCCTGTCAATCACTCTGAGGGCGCCGCCAATGGCCGCTCCAGAAACGCTCTCACGTGGCCTTTGAGGGGGAGCGAGCTGTTTGAGAAGACCACTTCACTGCCGGTGTTGTAGCCGAGCCAAATCCGAAAAAAACCAGAAACCACGAACGATGGATACTGCCGGCGCTTCCGCAAACGCACACCACTGAAGGAAAGTGGTAGCATATCGGAAAAAAATCCAGCGATGGACGAAGACAATTAGCGAGAGTTGGCAAGATTAGAATAGTGCTCATAGCGTTGTTGTCGCGACGATACCGCTGGATAAGAGAGCATCGAGTAAACTGAAACCAAGTTTGCTTTGTTTACAGGCGAACGTGAAACCATGTCGCTCTCTGAAACAGTTGGCACAGTAAAATCGGGGCAGACATGGGCGCCGAGAAGTAACCAGATTGGGCACGTAGCGTTTCTATGAATACCATGTGCATTGATAGGAGCTTTGGCAATGAATTGGCTGCGTACGGGCTCGGCGCCGGCACATGTCCTGCACGTACAGGTTGCCGCCTCAATCGACTTTGCGTCATGCGAGATCGCTCCAAGTAGTGCAGTATGTGAGAAAAAAATTAAAGTGAATTGACTGCATAAAGTGCGCAAAGCAGGTCCCCAGATAAATAGCGATCTGATTCGGAGCTCACTCAAAACGGTGCATCGGTGTGTGCGTGTCACGTTCGGAAATACTGGGTAGTCCGGATGGCAGTGGTTTCGATAAATCTCAGAAAGTCATTTTGTAGCTACGGCACTGTAATTGACCACGTAATTTTGCCTGTGTGGTTGGCTTTCAACTGAAGCCCACATTATGGTCAACACCGAAACTATTTTCGCGAGTCTAAACGTCATCGTTGTTGCACGTGAAGTGGTACGTGTGAACGAGCACATTTCGCGAAAGCTTAGTGTCGCGAAGCTGGTTGCGCGCCTAAAAAGATGCATCGTGTGAACAGACCTTTAGTGGCGAACAAGGGTCGTCTGACCTCGCCAATGATGTTTTTCTCACCGCTCTCGTGCTCTGCTGCGGTCGGTGTGTCGCAACGGGCAAAGTCATGAAATATGATGTCACGGTGTCAACAACACTAAAAAAATCCAGCGAGCGTCCTCAATTTAAGTTGACGCAGGGAGTTACGCGAGTGTGTCATGGGGCCACGTGACGTGACATTACTTGACAGCATGTCTTGACACCATGACGTCACTGACCACTCACGATTGATCATAGTGCCAGTACAAAAGCGCTACCAAAACCAACAATTTCTCAAACATTGCAAAAGACGTTATGTGAAACTGCTTGGTGGTCTGGCCACTGTGCTTGTGGCCATCTTGGTAGCTCCAAATTTCCCGAGTTTCGGTTTCTCTGCATTTTCAGAGCAGAGAGCGCTCTGCCATTGATTGTGATTTAACAACTTTATTGTTTTCTGACTTCCAATCACCCAACATGAAAAATGGACTAGGCTGCCGTGCCTTTCATCTCGCGAGGACACTTTCAATCCTTCGAGCCCGTATCATCGTATAAATATCTGGGTGTGCATATATCTGCCTAATCTGTCACTGGCCGTGTCACGTTGAATATATTGTAAATAACGCCAACCGCGTGCTTGGATATCTCTGAAGAAATTTTTGTCTTGCTCCCAGCTCATTAAAATTACTTTTATATAAAACATGATAGTTTGTACTAAATTGGAATATGCAGCTTCGGTTCGGGATCCTGGTCAAGAATCACTTATCTCCGAATTTAGGCGAGCGATTCAGAACCAGCGCATCTTTCGTTTCATCCCTTTCAAATTACCATATCGTACATCCCAGTGTCACCCCATAATGAAGTCTAGCCAATCGATTACCTCTTCTTTCACAAGCGATAGAAAAATGTTCCGTCTGTGCATGTTTCATAAGATATATCATAATAATCCAATTCTAAAAGAAAGACTCACTAACAACACCTCATTGCGTTACATGCACGCATCGATCACCGTCATAAAGTTGCCATTCCGTCTTGTCGTACTAAACATTTTCGCGAGTCTTTTTATTCCTAGTGCCTCAACAATGTGGAATCACCTTCTTGGAGTCATTGCCGAAAATCGATATACGCAGTGTTTTAAAATTGCCGTTTCCAATCTTTTTTTGTGAAGAGCCACCAACTACTGTATTACCTATATGTTCTGTTGTGCAGCTGTATATTGTGTTTGTACACTTTTTTTAGCACCCACTCCCCTCTGTAGCAGCCCCTGGCCCTGAGGGTAAATAAATAAATAAATAAATAATTTTTTCGATGAAAAAAGACGCATGAAGTGGTTCTGTTTAGCTGGTAACTCCGTGGAAATGAAGTTGGCATCGCCGAGGGCCAGATCAGGGAATTTTAAGGCCACTGGGCTAAGGCAGTTCATGAGGGCTCTCAATGATGATAATACTGACTATGATGAGCGATGGTTGGTGGTGGTAACGACACAGGCGGCAATACGTATATTTCACTGCCTTGTCTAAAATGCAAATATTTTTCATTTTACTGACACATCTTAGAGAGGTTTCTGTACCGGTAGATTCGGTTGATTAAAGAATTTGGGTTTCACTGGTTTGAAATGAAGCAGATGCAGTTGTGGATGAGAGGCTCACTAAGAGCGCCAAAGCAAAAGGATGATTGTGAAAAATGTGAAGAAGTGTCGCGCACATTGAGCAGCTCCATAGGGCCTCACAAACGTCCGACGAGATTGTGAAATTGATGACTTCGCGTTTTCCATTAAGTTGTTTGGCAAGGTCGACGACCTTGACTTCGCGTTTCCATTACACTTGTTTGACGAGGGTCGACAATCCTTATTTGTGCAGTACGTGTCTCTGCCGGCTTGCATAAATTCATCATGATGTTGAGTTAGAGAGATGTCACGGTAACCCCTTGAGGTCGAGTGCGTGATTACATGAGCACAAATTGCTTAGACAGTAACCAAAAGGATACCCGTAAATTCCTAAAATATTTTGCATCTTTAAAGACGTGTTTTGCGATTCACAACTCAAACCTGTCCGATAATGGAGTGTTTATTCCACTAGTTGCTCATATTGATTGGAGCTTGTCTGATTAGTGTATGTACTCACTAGAACAGTAAAGCAACACAGACAACAGTGTAATCTTGGTGACTATGCTCGCTGCTACTCTCTCGACAGCGTGTTCTTTTTGTTTCTGGCACACGTGCACCCCCATTAAATCTTTAGTTCATTCCGTTTTCTTGTGCCTCATCGTCTGTCATTCGTGGCAATGTGTCCTTGCACTTGTGCTTTATCTTCCTTTGAATCTTCACCAAACGTCTGCTGCGAGTTGGCAGCTTGTCCGGGTCTTCTGCTTGTGCTCGTCTATAGTGCTCTCTTTATTTGTATAGTGCACCAGTTAATGTGGACCTTACTCTCTCTTCTCCCAGGGACAGCAATGCTGCAGTGGACAGTCGCTCTTCCCCGCACAGTCGGGTCTTCGTGTACGACCGGTCATGCAAGATGGAAATCCTCCGGATCACCGGAGCGTCTTCAACGACTACATGAATTTGCGTGCATTTTGGTTCAACAATGACCAACTTCCTGAAATACAATCTATTTTGTCTTTCCATTTGAACAAACTGCCGATCCAGACATTGGTGATTCTCGGAAACCGGCATTAATGGCATATTAACCTCAATTTTCTGTGAAAAGAAACTCCCTCTGTGTCCTCCCAAGCTGCACTACGTCACGCAGGTACATACAGCGTGCCCTTCGAACCTACTTTAGACGGTCTGCAAAAGGTGGTTTCTCAATGTATCGTGCTGAAATCTAGGGTGAACTTACCTCAGCAAAAAAAGAAAAGAAGAACTTGTTTGGGGCAAACTACTGACGGCATTCGCAGACGGTGTGTGCGTTTGCACAATGCTGCGGACGCATGCTGGAAGCGTCGAGGAAGCCCCGACACCGAGCTTGGTAGACTATCTTCCGAAAATTTTTCCCTTCCTCAGTGCAGTCCCTGTCTCTGCAATGCTCAATTTTCAAAGTTTGATGATATTTTTAAATTAAATAAATATGAAAAGAGGTCCCTCCAGAGCCCATTTCTTGTACAAAAATGATAGAACGAGGTGCCGCATTCTCTCATACTTTACGTTGCAACATCTATCAGCCGCACTTCCAAGTCAGTAAGCACCATCGTGGCACCATCTAGGAATGCCGCCGTAGAAGGCCCGTAAGAGGTTTTCTTTTTTGAACGAGGTAAGTTTACAATGACACTTTTACTCCAAACTTGCAACACCTAGCTGCACCTCGCTAGTAAATCACAGCGATACATTGAGAAACCAATTTTGCGGACCGTTTAAAGCGGTTCCTCGCACTTGTAAGTCCCGCTTCGCTCGCAGGATAAAACCAAATACTTTACTGGTAATGTATTTAGTGAAACAAAGCTTACCTTCTGTATATGTGCAATGCCCTCAGTTTTCGCGTGATTACACGCTTGGTTATCATTATTGTTTTCGTTTCCCACTGCGACTCAGTTCGTGCTCTTTTGTCTGATACATGCATTAGAGACCAGATAACTCACAGCATTCTATTTCGCGGATTGTAAAAAAAAAAAAAGACCTATGCTACTTTCCACGTGTGCCACAATCAATACAAAACATTCTAAACTTCCCATGTGGCCGCTTGCGTGAGTAAACAATGTTGTTTGTGAAGGACAAGTGAGATTGTATAAAATCACGTGGGAAAAACTCGTTCTAAGCAAGCAAACGCTCGCATGCAGTGAATACTCATAGTCGGCGCCGAGATGATTGGTAGCTGTCTGCAGGTGTGGTTTTTCTATCAACCCAGAGTTAATATGTTTCCTTCTTTCTGTTGTACGCAATCAGCAGACAACTTACACCAAATCTGAGGGTAATAAAGTACTATGAGCATTCAAACATAACGGCCTGAGCAGTATATGTGTATACAAGCTTTAGCTTTTGATGCACCCTTAACTGTCGATACGCTTGACGCTAGTCTAAAATTTAGGGCTGTTCCATTCTTAATCAGTGTACAATGTGCGTGCTTGCACTATATATTATACAACGTCAAACTCTACCCGTTTGCATCTTTTTTCATTTTTGCACAGCACTACTTGCGCGCATAAATTACCATATTAAGACTGGTACAGGATGTCACAAAAATATTTACAGGGTGTTTTTTACCGCAAAAATAAACTACACATCGCCTAACGCTCATTCTCCGCCCAAAGGTAGCGCTAGGTCACAACCAGATGCCCAAGTTTCATCCCGAATGGACACCTTATTCAAAAGTTATGAGTGATTTTCTGAAAATTTCAGTGGGAAAATGGAGCCCATTTTTGTCCGTTTTCTGTTTCTGGTGCCATAGAGCCCATGTATTCGAAAACTCCGTCGGCCGCCATTTTCCCATTGAACTTTTAAAAAAATCACTTATAACTTTTGAATAAGGTATCGGATCGGGCTGAAACTTTGACATCTGCTTGTGACCTCTAGCGCTACCTTTAGGCGGATAATAAGCGTTCGGCGATGCCTAGTTTATTTTTGCGGTAAAAAAAAACAGTAATTTTTTGTGTTGTGACACCCTGTACATTGCTTAAACTATGTGCAAAAGCAATCCACAGACCCAGAATCTTTGCCTGGCCAGTCATTGCATTTATCACTGAATTCGTATTAAACTTAATTCTGATCATTTCTTGCTCTGAGTTAATTTTTAACCTCGGCATTTTTTTATTATGACTCCCGCACCAGTCCTACTTTGGGTTTACCAAACTTAACCTGAGTGTCACTTTTTGTGTTTTCCAGTCTCGTGGTTTTGGTCAAAAAAAAAAACACCCAGCTACCTAAATGAGACACCTGACCGCCCCAAAAAATAGTTTATTTTTTATTTTCTAGGTAGTTAATTCCTCAAGCTAGAATTTTGGAAACCCAAGTCTATCACGTCATCACGTTTTCCTGGAAATCCACAAAGAGCCAAATACATGCACGACAAATGGGCCGGCCCGTCATATTGCCGCCCGCAGAGCCGAGAAAGCAACGCTCGGTCACGGACTTCTAGAAGATTCGCGTTCATTCTTGCACCAGACGTAACTTTCGCCCTGGTTTCTTGTTCTCAAAAGTGCCAGTTCATCCTCGCCCCGAGCGCGCGACGCTCGAACCTTCTTTGCCGAACTTTCGAGATGGTGACGCACTGTAGATAAGCAGCTGCCAGCGACCTTGTCGGGTCAGTCTCGCCCTCGCTCTCTGTTACGCTGCCGAATCGCCGCCTGCTTTTCTGCTGCCTCGACGCTCTTTCGTTACTTTTTTTTGTTTGGCACAAGTTCGCCGATTAAATCTTTATTTTTTAGTTCACGGTTCGTCCTCTCGTCACCTTCATTCGTGTCAATATAAATCTGATCACATTGAAATATGTGTAATTGGCCTCTGATATCTCCGATAACGGCGCACAAGCAATTTTATATTTTTCAACGCGTCGGTGGTTTTGTTGTGCATGTGTCTCGCCATTTGGCTCAGGACGATTTTCGCGTTTTGTTCTGCCCACATTTGCTGGAGACGTGAGCTCGGAGCGTAGGCAACTGGCCCCCTTTGCACGAGAACTGGCGCAACCGTGCGCGTTCCAAAGAAAGCTCGTGCAGAGAAAAACAAGCAAGGAACCAGGGATGTCAAATTCAGAATATAGAAAAATACTCCACTGTATCGAAGCGCCACCACACAGAATTTCTTGCATTGATGTACAGGCCTGGAAGGCGATCCCACCGCCATCTGTTGGTTCAGCTTGCATTTGAGTGTGTTTGACTGCGTTGCGTCGAGAACCGAAAGCGAGTCACCGGCACATTTGTGTTTCGTATGAAGCGTGGAATCCAATTCAAGGAATCATTTTGGCACGCAATATAAGCAGCAGGGATGTCCTGGTTTCCAGTGTTGGGAAGTACTTTAAGTACATTGTACTTAAAGTACTACTTCAAGTAGGTTTAGAAAACTTGTTCTTTACTTGAAGTACATTATCTGAGTATGTACTTGTACATTACTTAAAGTATCTTTTCTGGTACTTTCCGAGGGAAGTATAATTCCCGACTTCAAAGTACAGTGCTAATCACACTTGTCTATAACGCGCGAGCGTGCGGCTTTCTCCGGGGAGCGCTAGACTGGTGGCATTCGCGGAAACTAAGCTAGTCACGGGGCGCAACATGGAACGGCCCGCTCGAGGGGTGTCCTGCCCATTTTATCAGCTTGATAAGTGATAAAAGCAAAGGCTTTATGATATATTTTTGTTTTTGGATGACGACATCGTTGATACACCTTCATGCTTTAGTTTGTTTATTGTTCGAGCAATGATGTTTGTAAAAAAGCGTGCGAGCAGCCTTCCCCCTAGCAAAAATAACGGTTTGAAATCAGTCCGGAAAGTGAAATCCGGACTAAAATCAAACCGGAGTTAAACCAGAGAGGCAACTTCCGGTTCGCACAAACCGTGAATTTTCGAATCCGGTTCAAAGTCAAATTGGAGGAATCCCGGACAGGCAAATTCCGGTTCGCTGAAACCGTGATTTTCCTAATCCGGTTCAACATCAAAATGGAGGAATTCCGGACAGACGAATTCCGGTTCGCACAAACCGCGATTTTCCTAATCCGCTTCAAAGTCAAATTGGAGGAATTCCAGACAGACCAATTCCGGTTCACACAAACCGTGATATTCCTAATTGGTTAAAAGTCATAGTGAAAGAAATCCGGACACACAAACTCCGGTTCGCACAAACCGTGATTTTTGGATTCCGGTTAAAAGAACAATTGAAGGAATTCCAGACACACAATAAGCGGTTCGAACAAACCATTACTTGCCAAATTCGGTTAAAAGGCAAATTGAACGAAGTCTAGACTGAAAATATCCGCTTGGCACAAACCATACTTTGCCATATCTTGTTCAAAAGAAAATCGGATCAGCCGTCTGATGCCGAAGACTTTCACGCGTATGGTTGAAACATCAAGTTGCAAACAATCCATCCTGATCCCGTACGGGCTGCATCGACTAGAGCTCAGAGCGCAGAAGACAACGAGCTGATATGCGGCGCCATAAAGGCGACATCACGGCGATTTTTGCGCAGGTCATCGTCATCTAATTCCATCTAGCTTTTTCTATGCACTCTGCAATACTTGTTCATTATTATGCTTAAACTGTGTTCTGTTATTTTTAATTATTTTTTAAAATATATTCTTGATAACTTTCAAATAACCTTTTTTATATAATTTTTACCACATAAAACAAACAAAAACAAAAACTAGCTCGATGCCACAGCTAGATGTACGCACAATCGGAAAGTGTCATTTCAGTATCTTTGATAGTGTAGAGACACAAGAAGTGGCAGACCGACCGGTACGGTAAAAACTGCATTTATGGAATCGCCCGTGGTCTCGCAGTCCGTGCTCGTAGCTCGAGCCCGGCGAGCCAGACTCTTACGCCAGCATGGTTGTCCATAGGTTGTCCCGGCATATAAATCATAAAATGCACGCTACAATAGCCCCCTTAAAAGAAGAAAAAAATACAGATGGGAGCATGTTCAGGGAATGTTCATGATGTGTGGGCATGTGGTAGCAGAAAACGTACGCGTGAGCTTCGTGGTTGTGTCGAGGCGTCGCGTGAAGAAGCAGCGTCATGTGAGCGTGCAAAGATAGCAGTGTTGTCAAGAGACTGTGCTTCATGTGACGATTCTTGGTAGGCTGGTTTCAAGCGGTCAATGGATACAGTCTCTTGTCGGCCATTAATATCAATCGTGAAGGCGTACCATCAAGTACCATCAGAGTCTGCGGTCTC
>JAZHYW010011304.1:0-17245 GCA_037355805.1 Ixodes ricinus | reverse complement strand
CATGGGTCGAATAAGGTGAAAGAAGCAGAAAAAAATACATCCTGTTTTCTAAGAGAAGAGGATAAGTGTGCATCGAAGAACGAGGATGCTTGTGGTAATTTAGGGAGCCTTCATGCGCACATGAAGGCACTCTAGTATTGTCTTCCTTTCTTCTTCCTGTTTTTACCCCAGCAGGACGCATCTTATCTCAAGTAGATATTTTTACAAATAAAACATAATGGGTGGCTGACGTAGACTTGATATTCTGGGCTTGAGGAGAGAGTGAAACTCGTGAGTGGGGCCATAGCGCGGCTTACTCTGCCCTTCGCTGCCCGTGGCATCAGCGGACGTCTATCTGGAGAACACCGGAGTAAACTGCAGTCGGTTCGTGCTCCGTGCGTTTTTGAACGGCACTAAGAAAGGTACACGTAACACGCGGCAAACGTGCGTTTACATTTCCTTGTTTTAACCGACGTCCTAATTAATTGTTGTTATGAGTGTCCTTTTTTCGATTACTTATATTTATATACTGGAAACTTTTTTTTATTCACCAGCGTCTCAATCGAGGCTCGACCTGTTCAGAACCAAAGAAGAAGAATATCGAGCCAAACCTTATTTATTATTTAATTATCACCTCACTGTTACAACTATGTTTTGCTATTGTCTGGCAATAAATGTCGGTATAGTAAGAAGGACATAAATCAATTCTTATTCTAGTTTTGGCTAGATGTATGATGACTTCTACAGCTTCGCGATTTCGACAATGGAGAATTTTAGTAGATCGGTCCGATGGCTCCGATAACGATACCCGATACTCCGCCGCCGCCTTTGCGCATGCGTCATATCGTTATCGGTATCACTATCGAGGGTATCGGAGGTATCGGAACGGTCTACTAAAACTCTCAAATATCAGGCAACGGCTGCAACGACGAAGCTTTGCTCTATCTTCGAGGTAAATAGTACTTCCATTGCTTCGCTGAAGAAGCTCAATGCAGAGCATAAAGCATTCGTCAGGCACAATATGGCACTTCCATCCAGTGCCTCAGTTCAGAGGTTGCTGAGCGTAGCAGTCGACATCTTCAGTAAGAAATAGCGCAAAATGTCTGACGAGACTTTCGAGAGCCAGCTGTTGCTCAAAATACTCAAGGTCTTTAAATGGAACAGGTTGCAACAATAAGAACTTGAATAACCCTCTTCCCTTTGTTTCTTAATTGAAGACATTATTGTTGAAAGTAACGCCACAAAAGTAACGGATTACTTTTTGGGGTAACGGTCACTTACTTTTATGGGAGAGTAATTGTAATTGTAATAAATTACAATTTAGCCTTGAGTAATTGTAAATGTAATTCCTTACTATTTTTCAGTAACGTGTAAAGTATGTCACGAACGACAGTTCCGAAGTAGCGGCCCTAAGTTCGTCGAAACGCTCTTCCGTTGTGCTCCGCCATTGCATCGTTCAGCCAGCGGTACATCACCACATTGAAACCGACGTGTACATGTGCTTCCCGTGATCTATGCAACAGCGCGGGTCAACAGAAATCGGTTTCCAGGATTCAGCAACCGACATCGCTCTAAGCGACTCTGTTTTAGCTTGACCTGTAAATATGTAAATATGTAAATAAATTACCGGGTGATTCAAGGGGAGGCCAGGCTCTTTAAATCGACCGGAAAATTCGGTTTCTTAACCTATCGCGCTACGACTTTGTGCAGCGTTGCCCACAGATGGTGCATTTTTTTGTAAAATTTGCAAAGAACGAACTTACCTGAGAAAAAAGTAAAGAAAAGAAAAAGGCTTAGCTCCTATGGAAACGCAGCGACGCCACCGGTCTGCAAACAACACGGCGCCGTTTCGCACGGGAGACAAGAGATGGCGCAAGCGGTCGCGACGCCAACTGCCGCCAACGAACGAGCAGACGACGCCGAGAGCCGGCAGTTTAGCGAGACAAGGAACTCGCAGTTCCTTGTTGTTACTCACGCCAGTTCTGTCGGCACTACAGGTAAGCCAGGGGGTAGTGTAGTTACCGCGTAGCCTCCACCTTGCATCGGGAACGGCCGCCCCTTGGAAGACGGTGTAGGTGGCGCTTCGATCCGCAGCACCGTTCGGGTGCCTCCACCGGCCGGCAGATAGAGGCACCCTAACACATTTCATAACTAATATAAATACCTCACAAACAATTATTTGTTTCCAGTGAACTTCCCACGACATGATTTGTGTTCGTAGGTGAATAAAAATGTGAAACTAGCAGACGACAGTGAAGTCGGCTGCTGCGAATCGGCCGGAGCTGGCCGGAGCCAAGCTGGCCAAGCGGCCAAGCCGGAGCCATAGCCGGAACGACGGTGCTGCAAGCGCCAGCGCCACCCGCGGCCGTCTTCCAACGCTGTGCCGCTTCTCCGGTTTCCTTCGTTACACTACCCCCTTTAAGCCACTGTATTGTTACCGCGCCTGTTTTTGTTTCTGCGACTGTCGCCGCCTGCGGAACGCGAGCCGCTTTTGAGTCGAAAGGATCGTCTGCTAAAGTGCTGGCTCTCGGCGCCGTATGCTCGTTCGTTGGCGGCGTTCGTTGCGCCATCTCTTGTCTCCCGTGCGAAACGGCGCCGTGTTGTTTGCAGACCGGTGGCGTCGCTGCGTTTCCATAGGAGCTAAGCCTTTTTCTTTCTTTACTTTTTCCTCAGGTAAGTTCGCTCTTTGCAAATTTTACGAAAAAAATGCACCATCTGTGGGCAACGCTGCACAAAGTCGTAGCGCGATAGGTTAAGAAACCGAATTTTCCGGTCGATTTAAAGAGCCTGCCGTCTCCTTGTTTCACCCAGTAGTTGAAGGTGGATGCGCGCCCTTCAAGGGTTTTGAGCACAGATTCTCATCGTCCTCCTGCTAGAACTCGTTGGCCACTCAACAATTGCAATGTACATTTTTTAGACAGGCGTTAGCAAATTAGGCTTTCGTTGCTGATTACCTTTCAGTTATTTCTGTCCCTTTGCGGAACGCGATAATATAGCAGCCGATCTACTTCTTAACTCGTTTTATAATTTGATTTAAACTCTTATTTCGAAGCGCGAGTCCTGCTGCACTGTACCAAACGGTTAGGAGGCGCCGACGAAAAGCGGCCCTCGTGGTTTAACGACTTTCCCCCTTCCCTTCTGCGAAAAAGCGCCCGCCAAATGCCGCGATTGCGTCGGCTAAGACGCACGTATAAATATGTCGAGAGTACGTCCTATGTAGGTCGGCCTTAAGGAAAAGTTAGGGGGACGGTCACATGCACGAGCGATATGGTTTGGGGTTCAGTTTCAAACGTACATATACTAGTTTTAAACTGGACGCAGTGTTAGCACCAAATAACTCGGGGGGCCGAGTGGGCTAGCGCACACCGGCTCGGAGCACGTGGAGCGAAAGCTCGCGCTGCAGAAACCAGGGATCCTGGGTTCGATCCTCCCCCCCCCCGACTCGTTTCGATCTGGATGAGCAGCGTACCGGCGTGCGGTCGTGTATCACTACTGCGTGGTGCACGTTAAAGACCCCAGGCTAGCGGTTGTACTGCACTGGCTATATTTGCTCATCTACAGCGAGTGACTTGTTGAAAACTTTGAAATGGCTGACCAACTACCAGTTCTATAAATATCCACACAACCCCAAGTATAACAAATGACTCCATATAACCAAACCAGCAACTGCGGCAAGAACGCCTCCGCTTGTCCGCGTTTACTTCGTACGTGACAAGTAACGCCTTTTTTTGCATCTGGTTACGGTTTGGTAACACGGTAACGCCCTCGTTCCTTTCTAAGAGAAGGAAGGATTAATGCATTTTGTGACTTTTTGATAGAGTAACGACTAACGATGTTTAGTTATGTCTGGAGGGGAACGTGTACAACCCAAGTTCTCAACCTGCTTTTCACCCTGGCCCGTGCCTTTAATTTTCGCGATAAGAAAACGCTAGGTAGACCATGAAAAGATGCGCACAAGGTATGTCAGTATGGTCACTGTTATCCCTGATTGGAAGCTGTAAGAAGCGAGGGATTATTAGCGACGACGAATATTGCAGGTGGCTACTAGTTCATAAAACCAACAGATTCAAAGTAAGGATAAAATATTTAGTCACTCTCAAGCTGATGTAACGCGCTCCTTTTGAGTCGCAGTAACGAGTAACATGCTAGTTACTTTTCGAGTGCGCAAGGAGTAACGGTATTCAGTAACGGTATGCGACCGGGCACTCTATGGCTCCGTCGTCCAACTGCCAGGCTTTGTGAGTATAGAGGAGGCTATGGCTAGATTTCAGACGCCATGCTCTTCCCAGAAAAGGCGCGCGGCACGTGTCTCGAGCATTTCCACAACAATGAATGGCGCCACTTTTCCCAGGATAGAGGGGCTTTAGGATATGGTATTTTGTGGAGGAGTGGGGGGATTTCCGCGCAGGAGCAGCTGCGCTGACAGGCATGGTCAGGGCTTCGTTAAACTTGAAACCAGTGGGTAAGGTCAAGCGAGCGTAGCACAAAAACGTAACACGTGAAAATAAAAGAAAAAAGACACAATATTGCAGGGTTTATAAAGTGCGCTGTACTTTCAATCGCGTGCACAATGCGAAATTTAAAAATCGCCCTCTGGTTTTGCTTTTGTGAGTTATTAAGCTCAGGCCAGAGGCTATCGCACGAACCATCTGTTCGAAACCGGTCGCTTCTGAACACGGAGTGCTCCGCGTTCGCAAATGCCGCTGGCAGAGACCTATATTTTTGTATTTTTCTTCCACTGACCATGTATGATACCCGGGATAAAATAAATGCGAATCTAAGCAAATTATTTTATATTTTTTTCTTTTTTAGTTTGAACGTTGCGTTGCAAGTTACACACAGTACATGCAGCAAACCACGACTTTGACCGCACCGAGGGTGGCCGAACGTGATTTCTTACTTTTACACAACGCAGCCCAGTATACAAAGATGGTAGTTCTCAGAAAGCGGTTACTGAAGTGATCTATAGGGCAAGGCCAGATCTACCATTTCCTTGACACCGCGATATGTAGGACATTGCAGCATCGGTGAGGAAAAGCGGTCAAGAGTCAATCGGGAAGCAGCGGTCGCCGACTCATTCAGCAACATGCTGCTTGTAAACTGCCGCTGTCAGTTATTCTAGAGAGAAGTTCACTGGGAAACAAAATAAAGAGATCAACGGTACGGCATTATGCTGGTTTGCTAATTGCTGCCGGGTAATCTACGGCAGGGGATGAAGATAAGAGACGGAAAAAATGTGCTGAGCGTCTTATCGCAACCACTAGCCTCGATGCTTGCTCCACGAGTGGTAATTTATAGTGCACTACTATGCTTCTCACGCGTATCAAAGTCTATATCTATAAATATATACATAGTATATAGTGGTATATCGATGACGCTGAGCAAGTTTCTAATTGAACTATATGTTTATTTTCATTATATTAAAAAGTTAATTAACGAATTTTAACTAATTAGCCGACTGATCGTTACGATTAGCCCACTATACTATGTCTACCGTGGCCGTATAACTCACCTGCGTAGACCGCATTAATCTAGCTTTCATGGCTTTTTATAAAAATTCTGTTAGCTTAAAACAACTTTACCTTATATATATATATATATATATAGCCGTGTTTACAAAGTGTTGTCTTGCCCGGTTGCTTCTAGAAAACGTAGTAGGGCACAAGTGACAAATTGAAATTGCTAAATATTTGAAAACTAAGATATGTATCCGTCGTGAAACTTGTATGTATCGCTCATTACCGGAGTTCATCATAAACAGGATGTTGCATAAGATATAGTGTCGATAAATGAAAAAAATATATAAAGAAACTTCAGAGTGTGTTATACCGGTATGACGGTTTGATCACCTTGTTCCATAGTGTGCATCGTTTGTGTCGTAATGAGTACATTTGCGACTAACTTTATAAGGCTGCCGTGCCTGCGCCTGTGCCATTATATCTCGGATATAATCATTCCCGCTGATGCGTATTGCGTTGTTGGTTTAAAGCCGTTAACGTAACTCCTCCGCAAATTAATCGCTCTGGTTGAAATGCCTCCCGAGTTTCTGATGTAAGATTTATTGCCTGGGATAGAATTCAAACCTACGTGAGCAAAGCCTAATCAACCAGACCCCCCCCCCCAAAAAAAGAAAAAAAAAAGCTTTCACTTGGAATTAGAAGAGAGAGCACAAGAACTATCCACTGCCAGATGCGTCCCAGACATCGGATGTAACGAGTAAAACAAATTAACCACTAAACAGGCAAACAAGTAAATAAAATCTCGTACGTTCACTTCATCAAAGAACTCGTAAAGCTAATAGCTGTAATCAACGGTACGAGCTCAGCAAATCACAAGGCCAAAAGTTAACTTTTCAACCGGAAAATAAAGCCTGCGCAGTGACGCTTTTCATGACTTTTCAAGAAATCATGTCATCCTCAGTGTCACAGTGTGCACTGCATTTCTAAGTCAAATTATTTCGTCCCGCCTTCGTCATTCGCTCAGCTTTCTCCATAGATGGCAGAGATCGTCTCTCAGGATTGAACAGCCTTGATGTTTTCTTTAACAAGTAACAACAACCATCACGCATCACGAAGCACATAAAGAGGGTACAAAATGCAGTCTGTGTGTCCATTCGGTTGCTGTGCGCCATTTGCTTCCTACAATCTGGGCGAGATTGCTACGTCGCGTGCCACTCCGCTCGTGCGGTAGCTTTGGCAGAATTCTCTTTCACACAGTCTTGGCTAAAACTCTGTTTCTAGCAAGCCGGCCATGCACCGTCGCACTGTCGGCGCAAAAAGCAAGGAGAATGTATAGGAACTTTTGTCAGAATGCTGTGCGGAAAAGCAGACGCACAGAACTCTTTGCGACAGCAAAATGAATGATCACTTCAAAGCAACGCGAGGTCAATGAACAGAATAAGGAAAAAAAAAACAGCTGCACGCTTGGAAGAAGAAGAAAGAAACTCAACTCGCGTAGATCGTCGACTGTCGATTAAAATACACAGATACAAATAGGGGACACTCAAGCAGCTGTGCTTGCAATGCATCATTGTGCTCGCTTTTTCGTTTTTATCTTAGATTTTCCATCTCTTACAACGTTTTATTTCTTTTATCGCGAACCCACTCGATTTTACTCGGTACTTCTAAGCTATAAAAGAAAAATAACAGAAAATGGGCGAGGCTCTTGCACGTGACCGTCAAACAATATGATGTTGCAAACGTACCTTACCTGAACCACTCATCAAATTTTCCGTGTGAACACTGCTTCGCGATGCACTCGGAGCACCAATTATTCGCTTAATCAGTTGAGCCAATCAGAAGAGAAAACGGTATCAAAGTCAGTCACGCACGCACTCTCAGTGGCGGGAAGGCGTTCGCCCCTTTGACCACCGAAACTGGACTTGCTGAAGCCGATACTCGTTCACATTGCCCAAACTGACTAAAGAGAGATCAATATTCGAAGTTCCGATTGCATCGCGAGACAGCTTACACGTAGAGACTTATAAGAGATAGCGCCGTAAGCATCTCACGTACAGCGGACACTAGCAATCATCTAAGACATCTGGCGCGTGTACTTTCCCGCAAAGCATTTGGGAGAGCCTGCAATCTGCAGAGCGAGCTCGGCGAATGACGTGGCTGACTCTCAGAAAGACAGATTGAACTGCGACACTAGGCAAGACGTAAGCGAGCGAAACGTCACTTCGCAGACCATTTTGTTGTTTTTTAGGTCTAAACATATTTTTAGCATCGTCACTCTCCCAATTCCGTCCATGCATTACAGCGACTCGCTCTCCCAAGTTCCTTGCGGGAAAGTAGACGCGCTGGAAGTTTTGAGTCGCTATCCCAGTGCTCGTACATGATGCAGAAGACACGCTGCTCGCGGCAGAGCCTGCAGACAGTTTTCGAACGACCAATGGGAACGTCACACAAGGAATGTCTCAGACAGTGACTGCAGACTGACTTTTGTACGCCGTTCTAGCAGTCTGAGCGCAGATTTAGGTTCAGAGCTACGCAGAAAAGGAAGCGCGCGGCACTTCTTTTTTGCGTCTGTTTGCCCTCTAGGTCGAGTGCCAGCCACTTAATGAATTGCTCGGTTGCAGGACTTACCCTCGACGACGCTGTCTCGGATCAATCGATCTGGCGGCACAAGGAGGCGTCATCCCGACGCGCGGCGGAAGCGTATCCTCCTGTGCGGGCGGCGGCGGAGAGCGACCTTTCCCCGCCGCGGTTCGGAGAGCGACTGAGCCCGGACCTGGCTTCCGCGGAAGCGCGGCGCAGCGGGGCAGCCCCTCGCGAACCCGCCGAGTGGTTGCCGTCCGCTCTGCCGCGGCGCCGATTTCCCAGGTTCCGCCGGTGCGCGCGCAGTCCAAGGTGTCCCGATCTCAGCGACTCGCCAACGGAGCGGCAGGAGCAGTTCGTCCACCACGCTCCAGCGTCGTGCGAAGGCTTGTACCTAACGCCGTACTTGTACTGAGTCACTTTTAACGCAGAATGTATTTTATGGGTCGTTTCCCACGAGAATGAGCGTCATGAACTAGTGTCGCGAAGGAGCGACACTCTGGGAGCGTCACACGACGTCACGTGACCTGAAGTCACGTGATGACCGCTAAATTTAGCGGGTAAGTGATGTCGCGTGACCACTTCATGTGAACTCAAGTCCTACGATGTCAATTTCTCCCACTAAATTTAGCGGGAAAATTGACGTGACCACGTCGTGTGACCTCAGGTCACATGACGTCAATTTCTTCGATTGGGTTGTTCGACTTTGTAGCCTGCGCTGAACACGTAATGTGATAGCTTGTCTATCGGCACGCTCAAGCTTGCGTAATCTTTTTCGGTAACGAAGTAAAGACCTGGTTACGCGTTAATACGAAGAATGAGCATTTTCCTCACTTTTTTCATCAAGCAACGGGTAACGGTGTCTAGTTACTTCTGGAGGTGTTCAACCCCCACCTTAGTTCTCAGCCCGGCTCGCGCCTGTAATGTGAACGACGAAAAAGCACTAGATAGACCGCACAAAACATGCACGAGACATCTTATAATAGCCGCAGTTATGCCCGAATGAACGCGTTAAACAGCGAGGAATCGTTAACGACTGCAAATATTGAAGCAGTTGACGCGCCATAACGACACATTCAGTATAAAGAGAAAATGACGCGTTAATTTCAGGCTCATTTAACGCGTTCCTTTTAACTTGCAGTAAGGAGTAACGTACCTTGCCCCGTGTTTGAGTAAGTAACGAGTCCGAGTATTTAGTTACTTTATTTCAGTAACGTGTATGCCTGGTCGTGCACTGTCTTCATGATACATTTATCTTTGGAAAACGGAAAAAGAGAAATGACTGCGAGTCCGCTTTCCCGCAGAGCACGTGGCGGGACTTATTGTGATCTCTGGAGCGCGTCTAGCGTATACATACATTTCCGGAGCTCATCACTCAGGGCGAAAAATGCTGAGTCACTGAGCTGTGGCCCATGCGCAGCGTCTGATATTCAGCGCAACAGCGCATGCTCAGACGGCGTTCCATAGCCTAGCAGACAAAGATTGCAGCGCGCAGGTGGCGAATTTTTTAAAGGTTCTTTAGAGGCTGGTTCAGGCTTTATTTTTGTGTTTGGGTGTGACCACGGTGGAAGAAATACATTTAGGTGATGACTCTGGCCGCTCTTCCCGCGGGGAGCGAGCGACCAGATCGTGTTCGGAGCTAGCCTCGAACCAGGAGTAGTTAGTTCTGCGCCACCGCGGAGGACGTTGAGCTATGAGCACCGTGTGTATGTGGTCCCTCCTCGGCGGCCACGGTGTCGGCGGCGCAGCCTGCTCGCCTTTTTCGCGGTGTGGTGGTGTGGGGGCGGTGTGCGGTCAGTGGCTGGCCTCCTGTTTTCCTTTGGTGCTGTGTCGATCGCAGGTGCCACCATCGTGCACGAAGGCGAGCCTTAACCCGAAGAAGTGGAAGGGTTGCTAAAAGGCTGGGAAAGACGTGCTTCGTTCCCAACTGCAATTCGGAGTACCGGAACGGTGCAGAGCGAGTGTCTTTGTTTAAAGCTCCATCGAATGACGCTCGCCTGGAGCAGTGGCGTCGTGCAATCCCGAGGGCCGATTGCAAGTTACTACCTAGTGATCATGTTTGTGGCAAGCATGTCCCCGACGAACTGATATCTAAATGGTAACCTGCGGAGTTCGGTGGGAGAGTTCTCCACGCTACAACGAAGCCTGTGCTTTCTGTAGACGCTGTTCCGAGTATTTTCCCTGGCTGCCCGATGTACCTTTCACGTTACCTGTAATACTTGTAAGTGCCTGTGAGACGGGGTGACCCCATATTGTGAGTGTATGGATGAAAATTGACTTTATGTCCTATAACCACTACTACTGTTTGACTTTCAGTCACTGTGTCATCATTGCAGTCAGCATGTCATCATACTGTGTCATCATTTCAGTTACTATGTCATCATAAATAAAAATGTTTTCTGTTCACATGGTTTGTATGTACCACAGTACCAAGTGACATCGTATATATAAACCATTTGTAATTCTAATATCTTTCTGCGCATGTAAAGAGATATTTAGGCCCAACTATGTAACATTATTGGAATTTATTTTTTTCCATAGAAGGCAGGAGTAGGCTGGAAGAAAAAACCTACCTCCTATAAAGCCAAGCAATGTGTGTAAACAATTTACAGAACTGTTACCATACATGCTGTCGGACAAAACGTGCGAGCACGACCCAGCTGCTAAAGGAATTGTTTAAAATTACTCTAAATTATTGAAAGCCCAGCAGATTGTGTCGGGAAGTTCTGTATTTACACGAGTATGTTTGTCAGGTTGAGTAATCATGCGAATGCTCTCATTTAAAAAACAGCAGCCGCACGGGGCACAGGCAATCAGTGCAAATGTGCCAACATAAATCCATCATTTCACCACACAGTACACAGGGACTGAGTAAAGAATGCATAATTTCCTTCACAAGCCCCTCTATACTTGGACGCCATCTATTCCCGTGCGAATGAAGCGCGCTCGGTGCGCCGAACATAATATGGTCGCCGCGTCCGACAGAGAGTCATCACCAGAATGTATTTCTTCCACCGTGGGTGTGACCAACTGCGTTGAAACCGCTTGTGAATGCTTGAGATAATACTCTCACTCCATCTATTGGGCAGCCCTG
Organism: Ixodes ricinus; assembly: GCA_037355805.1. Taxonomy (NCBI): domain Eukaryota; kingdom Metazoa; phylum Arthropoda; class Arachnida; order Ixodida; family Ixodidae; genus Ixodes; species Ixodes ricinus. The sequence goes on along the minus strand of JAZHYW010011304.1, from coordinate 6,133 downwards.
GCCCGCTTCGGATTTGAGTGGATTTTCTAATTTTTCACGCATTTTCTTTTTACCATCAGCTCCAAATAGTTCCGATATTATGAACCGCCATTTTCATAGATAGTGCGCACATCTGATATCGCGACTAGCGCCAAACCTTCGGCCTAGTTCTGACAATTTACGCGTGGCGAATTTAATTGGGCCAGGGACATCCGACAGGTGGAGCTGGTGTGTTGTCTCGTTGTGAGCAGGCACAAGCGGTTGCGACGCAGTCAAATGCACTCAAGCGCAAAGATGGAAACTAGCCTTGGAAGCAAAAAGTCGACACCATTTTTTCACTGAGACACCTCTCGTCGTTAATGACCGAATGGTTGAAAGCGGTGCTCCGAATGCACAGCGGACAGTACACGCATGCGGGAACTCCTGAGATTCTGTTCTCGTACAGAAGTAATTCGAGTAACGTATTCTAAACAGATACAGCTGTCTCTGCGCCTATTTTCTGTACAAAGCACGCCGCATATCAATCACAGGGTGGAACGGCTGCGCCATTTGCGCCATTTTGCGCCAGACGCATTTGCCTGCGCCATCCTGCGCCATTTTGCGGAAACTGCGCCACAGCCAATACTTCGCGCCATTGTGCTCCAAATCGCACAACGTGCGCCAAAATAATTCTATTTTGTCTTGGTTTCGGTCTTTATCGACTCGATTGGCAACAATGAGCGCGTTTAGCTTGGTCGGCCTTGCAATTTTTCGTTTCGTTTATTTTCCCTGTGTGTCCCGAGTCGGAAGCGCGCGAAAAAACTCGGAGGTCGGATTCCAAGCTATACATCCACCGCGACTGGATTGTTATTCTTCAGCCATAAGCGGTTAAGCAAGTCGGCCGAGGTGAGGTTAAGCGTCAGATTGCCTGAGGCTCTGCGGCCCGGGTTCCGGACGTCAGCCAGTTGAAAACACATTAGCAAAAGATTCCTTTTATTGCTTCATCGTTAGAAGTTCGAACCGCATTCCTGCAAGATGAATCGTAATTTGATTGAACTGAAACGCTGTCCGATCCGAATCCTTGCCGGCCAGCAGCTCTCATGCGAGCGGTAGATCTGCTCGGCGTACTTTAACCTTGCTCTGGCTCATCGCTTCGAATATGATAACTCCATTAATCGTAGTCTGCTGCTTCGATATTGAGTTGTACAATAGGATAAACTCAAAAGTTGTTGTCCTGTACCTCCGCGTAACTGCGCGTCCGTTGCTTACGCACGTCACGTGGTTTGCACATATAATTACTATGTCGCGCACGTGTGGGTTGTGCTATAAACAGTGCTGGTTTGCATTTTGAGCAGCTGAAAACCACTCGGAAAATATCAAGGACACTATCATCAGAAACATATGTTACTTGCTTTTTGGTTCTCACTAAGGCCAAGTTTTCGCATCTGTTACACTGTTATCCCATCTACCTAGGTTCCTAACCACTCATGCTCATATGTGCTGCTAAGCACAATTCAAATTGCTCCCGTGCTCGTCTAAGACACAAGCTGAAGTGCAATGAAAACTGATTTGAGCTGCTCCTAGCCTGCTCCAGAATGTAGTTTTAGCTGCTCCCAACCTGCTCCAAAACAGCAGTTTCAGCTGCTCCCGTGGCTGCTCCCAAGTACATTGCATGAGTTCCACCCCTGCAATCACAATATTACGCACGACGCGTGCAGCAAATAGTGTGGTGCATAGAACAATTTTACTCGAAAACACGATATGTGCAAAATATCAATATTTAAGTGAAGTGGCATGTTTATTCTTCCTGTGCAGAATGCCGTTTTCAGTGCACTAGGAATAAAGATTGGGGTTGTGTGGATATTTATACAGCGTGTAGTTGGTGAGCTCTTTCAAAGTTGCGACGAGTCACTCGCTGTAGATGAGCAATTTAGCGAGTGCAGTACAACCGCTAGCCTGGGGTCTTTCACGGGCATCACGCAGTAGCGATACACGACCGCACGCCGGTACGATGCTCATCCAGATCGAAACGGGCAGGCGGGAGGATTGAACCCAGAAGTGTACTAGGAAAAATAAACACGCTGAGTTTTGTTTCAAGCACAAAGTGTTTTATAAACCCCTACCTCCCGAAGTTTTTTTTTTTTTTTCGTACATTTTTCTTTTCATGCATCCGAGCACACTCTATAGTAAGGCATGTCAGCAAAGCCCACCTTCTTACCATCATAACAGAAAACAACACACACAAACTCTTTGATGTCTTCTAAAGAAACGTAAATGATCGCTTCTTAAATGCTGCATTCCACGCTTTAATTTATAGACCTTTGGAGACAGGGGTTGCGGCTCCTTCTTTTTGCAGTGTGCGCGGCTCCCGAGGTTGTCTCCGAGTGTCGACAGCACACACGCAGCGGGAGACGAGAGTTGCGGCACGCATCGAGAATGTACCATAGAGTAATATACACAAGGTAAAGAGCGGACACTGCCATAGGCCCCAGCGGCCCAGATAGACCGGTGACAGCTAGCGCTCCTAGCAGGCGGCATTAAGCATAATCTGGTTCCGGTTCCGGTCAAGTTAGTTTCGGTTTCGGTTTGGGCATTTCTGCTCCGGTTCTCCGGTACCCTTCTACTTCTCTTTTCTTTCCCTCTCTTTCCTCCCCGCCTCCCTCCTCGCTCGGCTCTCGGGAGCTACTCGACTCCCGGAGCCGCTTCTTTTTTTTTTTAAACGTTGACGCAGTTTTATTTTTACTTTTACGACAGAATTCGTGCAAAATGCGCGAGACAAAATTTATACTTCACAAAATAGAGGTGTATATCTTGTTTGTTTGCTTTTTCTACTGTTAAACATTGAAGTTACACAATCTCCACATTGACTCCTGACTGGTGGAGCATTTTGGGGTCAACAACAGAAAGTGATTCGAAAACATTTTATTGGACCACATTCGTATATACATGATTTACTTCAGGCGCTCTGTATGTTTTATAAGAAAAAGATACAAAAATAAATGATTATGAAGGAGTTAGGCATATGGTACACTTTGTATTAGATTTTTAGTGCAACCAAGTTAACAAAAACTTTCCACAGGGAACATGCCGAGTGATCCATTCGCTTTCACGACGACTCGGGCACAGGAAGCAAGTGCAGAAATAAATAAGACATCGCTATCATTACCAGTTATAAGCGTATAATAAGAAAGCAAAGCATACAGTGGAGAGTACAAATTCCAAATTCCCGGCTAATATAAAACACACGAATTGGCATAGCCTGAAACACACTGTGGGAGAGCCATTACCAAACAATGAGAACTCCATTCAGAATCTGACAAGATTCAACGTCCCTAAACATTCCCCGAAATACATTTGATCAGAAAGGAAGTATGGCGTAAAAAAAGCGTCTAAAAACCTATAGACAGTGGATACAAAAGTGGATGCATTTTCTTTCGAATCTATAGCCTCTTACATTATGTTTTATTGACATTTTGTAGAAAGTAGATAAATACTTTTGCAAGGGGGCCGTGATACATATTTGTTGGAAATAACTGAAATAAATGTTTGGAGTGCAATGTGCACCGCTCAATCAGTAAGCACTTTCTGGTTTTGATTTGACAACCGCCTCCAATAATACACTATTAGCACTTAAACTTGTCAAGTTGCTTACCAGCAACTGGAGAGTACAACCAGACATTGTCCAAGTTCTTGGTTAAAAAATCGAACATGCTAACACAAGCGTATTCTGCAAAACATTTTTAAAAACCATTTGTGGCACTCTGAGCAAAGTTAATCTACCCAGTCCTGAAAGTGTGTGATACAAGGCAGCACACACTCCTCGAACATGCACCACACTCTCTATTACGGCAAGAAAGTGATTTTCTAGTTTCTGAATGAAAGTAAATGCAACCTGTGATAGTACTACTAGGTTTGCGAAGAGTTTTCCAGGCACATGGTATGCTTTCAGCACAAGAAAGTACTGGTGAGGCCTGTTCAAGTTGTCAGACTCATCCCTCAGCAGCTGAGAACAGCCACAACTGTGGGTTGTCTGTTCAAGGAAATGCTTAATCAAATAGCTCCAACGTAATAAGTGGACGAGTCATCAATTATGTTAGACCTGACGTCTGATGTCAGCTCAGAAATATCCTCTAGTGGCGGGAAGTTATCATTTAGAAGACATTCCACATTGTCTGCAATTGAACTTTCATGGTGCAAAAATATTGGCAACTCCTCGAGGATGTCAGCCTTGTCATCCTCTACGTTTCCACTGTTCGACAGCTTGAACAGTTTCTTTATCCGTATGTGTTTTAGTCCTGAGGTGAACTGATACACATTTAGGTTTGTATTGTATCCACAGGAAAACATATAGCTCCAAATATGTTCTCCTGTGGGTCTTGCTGCAGGCGTCGTGTAAGTAAGACCTTAAAGTCATTGCTGTTTGAAATCTACTCCCAGATCATGAGTAGACTCTTTATAGTAACTTACCACCCTACGATGGTTTGTGGCTACCTCCTGCTTTGGAACTTCCATGCTGAAATCCATCAGAGTTCCTGGTGAAGGAAATCGAGTACCTCAGATTCTCCTTTCAGAATGGCATGACGGAACTTCTGCCGTATCTTCTTGAATTGTGAGCTATTTAGACAATCAAAAAGACTGTCCATCCTATTGCAGAAATAGGCTGTAGCCATGGCTGCCTCAGGAAGCTCCTTGGCATAAACAAGGAATAGGACTGCGAGTCCTATTCCTTGTTTATGCCAAGGTACCTGTACGTCACGCTTTACTTTCATGTTACTCAAAGGGTTTTGAAAAATGTGTCTCCCAGTAAGTTTCGGAGCCAATCGCGACCTCATCTCATGGGTAGACTGATAAAGTTCAACAATATGGGACTGTTCAATGACCTCATTTTCAATGCAAAATTAGTGTGCTTGGAGATTGTTTCTGGTTGTTTTGATGAGGTGCGGAACATCAAAGGTAAGGTAAACATGTTCGTTGTCAACTTCAAAAATGGCTTATTAAGAGACACACCAAGTTGGTTGGAAAAGCTTACGTTTGAAGCCCCGTGATCACAGACCACAGCCTTTACTGTGAAGCCAACAGTCTTAAGCTCCCGCAACGAGAGGAATGAGGAGACTGCAGATAAAAGAAGACGGTGTTGAGCTGTGCATAGCAGTGTATGCAAGGGGATGAACCCACCTCCTGGAGAGTCCAGAGAGCACAACAACTAAGGCTCTATCAGCAACACCGTTCAACACCGTCATCTGTAAATCCATAGACAATGTCGTGTGCAGGGTCATAAGTCAAGTTCTTTTACAAAACAATATCATCGCTAATCGAGGTTCATGCACGATTGCAGCCCGACAGCCGGACGGAAACCACAGAGCGAGAAGTTCAAGCCGCTCGGTTCCACAAACTCACGTCGAGCATGCGAGCACGCGGGTGGTAATGCGTCACCTTGTTTGATGGAAAGCCGACCGAACACGCTGCAGCAGAAAGCACAGACGGACGGCACGCACGACACGGACGAACGACGCACGAACGAGCAGAGGCCATGCAGAATGATGCTGAGGCGACGGCGTGCAGGCAAGCAGGCGGGCAGGACCACGGCAGGCAAACGGCAGGCCATGGCAGGCGCCATTCATCACGTGGTTTTTGTGACGTATTAAATTAAATCGATTTAGTCGTTTTAAGTACTTTACATAATTCTAAAGCATAACAATTTAAAAAATAAATACTTCTCAAAGAAAGAGTTCTGACTAGTTTTAAGCCAATTACAGAAAAGCGCCACGTAGTGGAGGGCATTAAACGCACTATCTGGGCCGCGAATCGGCTTCAGTGTCCTCTCTTTACGTTTACTATATTACTCTATGAATGTACGAGAGCCGAGCGGCGGCGGACTGGAAACTGTTCTGCGCAGTGTTGCTGATGAACCGTACTCGCGCGGTTGGTTGATTCGACGGTTCCCGTAGACAGGAAAACACTGTCCCGCTAATCGTCGCTAAGCTCGGTTCCTCTTTCGCCGCGAAGGGAAAGGTCGTTAGGAGTGATTGGTGTTCGCCACTTGATTCAAGCCGATATTGGACGGCTTGCACTAATATTTATTGCGCCACGTTTATTTTTTGTAGCTTCCCCTGATATCGCTAGAGCGCTTCGAATATTAACGGGGAACTTTGGCGTGTATATTGCTCTTTAATCT
>JAZHYW010011303.1:0-32371 GCA_037355805.1 Ixodes ricinus | reverse complement strand
TATTGCGACATAAAACCTTTGTATGTGCTGATGCTACAGTGACGCGGGCTTGCCCGAAAAGCTTATTTAGGATATTTTTTGTTGTTGTTGCTAACTAATGCAAAAATTTTAAGTGCCCCTCGTAGCTTCGGTACTTCGGCTAGTGTTCGTGTAGCTTAAATTTAACAGAAAGTTAAGAGGAGCAGAATTTATCTTTCGTAATTCTAATCAGGACTATGACATATTTGGACGACAGACAACGACTCTCTAGTTGAAATGGGCCAACTAAAAGGAATATTTTATAATTAGTCGATGTAGTATGCGCAAATTATCACTTTACACGCGTAACTTGACGTCCACCGGGTTGATTATTCCGGAGGAATATTTTTTTTTATTTCAGGTGTGTATTTTGTTTTTCACTTCCGTCCTAGGGGAATCGGAGTGTACAAAAGGTATTTCTCCCCCTCACTTTTTAGTGGGACCGCAATTAAGCAAAGAACATGAAACTTGCTTTAGGGTGTTTTTATCCAGGAGCATAGGAAGGGCCACTGAAGGCCGCTAGAAAACCGGCGAAATAGGTTTATTAGTTGGCTAATTAAAGTGACTGACCGAATGAGAAGGGCAGGGGCGTGTATCTAGTATACTGGTTCCCCAGGAGACGCTCGTTTGCATCCACGTCCACTGAATTCGCCCGTGCACTCGAGTGTGTACGAGACGCCAAAACGTTGTCGTTGGTAAGAATTTCGCGCTCCAGGCGAGACATCTGAAACTCCTCCCCGCCGTACTCACCTTCTGAAAAACCATAATTTTTGTTTTTTGGTGATGATGATGATGATTAACTTTATTTTCAAAATCGTGGCTCCAAGGCCTTATTGCGGGAAGGGGATCTTTTGGATACATGGCTCTTGGAGATCAGGGCAAAAGACAGATACACGCTGCCTGACGAGGCCAGTCACCCCAACCAGGATCGGGAAGAAATACCCTAAAAGTGTTTGGGAATAGTTACCGGAATCGTAGAAGTTGGCTAAAATAGTTTACCTTTTAAAACCTGGGAAATTATCACTAAGCCTGGATTCCTTCCGCCCCGTGAATTTAACCAGTTGCGTCGAAGCTGCTCGAGAAGATCTTACATCACCGCTTACAGTGGTAGTTGGAAAGTAGCAAAGCGCTGCCCCGAAGAGGATGACAGGATTTCGTCCACGAAGATGCACAATGGATGGCATCTTAGACATCACCACCAGTGTAGAGTACAAAGGGCATAACGGAAACATTACAGTAGCAGTGCTCTTAGATATTCGTCGAGCATTCGCTACGGTTAGTCACGCTCATGTTCTTCAAGCACTTGTGCTTCTTGTTGTACATGGAAGCATTCTTCGCTGAATGAGAGTTCTTTTCGATGCAGGAACGTCCGCAGTGTGTACAATTGATGGAACAGCATGCATCATGAACTGCACCATGGAGTTACACCAAGGTAGCGTGTTGAGCCCTACTCTTTTCAATGTCGTAATGGTGCAGTTACCGCAGAAACTCCAGCCACCTTTGTGAATATATTTATATGCTGACGATGATTGTATCTGGATCTCTGGTTTTGTCCTCAGCTATTTTAAAGAATCAGTTACAAATAGCCTTAGACACGACAAACACTTTTCAAGAGAACGAGGAATGGAGCTATCTGCCATACAATCGGCGTCTATGGCATTTACCAGAAGAAAAAGAAAGCTTCCTGGTTTTGAATTTAATGTAAATGGAGACTCAATTCAGTGAGTTCGATCGTACACGTTTCTTGGTGTCCTACTGGATAAAACCCTAGTTTGGTCTAAACATATAGATATACTAGAGGGGTGAATTAATAGTGTAATTAACATTTTTCGATGCATCGCGGGTGCGAAATGGGGAGCCTCAATAGATTCAATGTTCTCATTCCACACGACACTAGTGCGACAAGCGATTGCCTCTTCTATGCCTGTGTTATCCAACAAATGAGAGTCTCGCCTTATTTATTTGCAAGAAGTATAAGAGTATGGTAAGGTTTTTGTGAGCAACATCAAGTGCAGGTAGTACTCGGTACAACCAAGGAACCACCAGTAATTATGCTAAGAATCCAAGAAGCGTGTCGCAATTGTTTTAGACTTTCTGCGAGGACCCTTTTTATCAAAAATTCCTCCCTTCTCTCAAGAGGACAAACTTTCTTCAAACATCAAATGGTGTGCCCCTGCTATTCCCTGAACAAACACACTGGGTTCAGCACATTGGAAAGCCACCATGGATCCTACCATTACTAGACATCAACGCATGAACATTCCAGGCATGGAAACAAGAGAATGGGCCAATACACACGTTGCAAAGACATTGACTCTTTCACATCTACAGCAAAACTACGACAACAACATCAACGTGTATAACGACGGATCAACCAAGGATAAAAGATCAGCATCAGTATTTATGGTACCCCGTCTCAACCACTGGTCATCCTTTCGGTTGTCGCATCATTCTTCTTCAAATACTGCAGAATTACATGCTTTACTCGCGGCTTCAATATATACATATATATATATATATATATATATATATATATATATATATATATATATATATATATATATATATATATATATATATAAGAAATAGCTCTACAGCGAACTCCTGGCTAATATGTACGAACTCGAAGACTACAACACCTAATATGTACGAACTAAAACACTACAGCACCCAAGCTTACCAACTGGCCACGGACGCGCATACAGCTAGGCAACAAACTCCACCTCACCGAATTTAAAAAAACCGATGCCACAGCGATACATTCATTGTCGGCGAAACAAAATGTCTCCCGAGACGTGGTTGAAGAGCATCTCGGAACACAGCCTTCTCCTTATAATTGATCCTGACTTTCGGTGTCCAGTTCGCACTTACTTGAGGTCGACCTACTGAGACATTAATTTATCGCCTACGACTGAATATCTCCTACGCCGGCAGCTTTCTTTGCCGAATTCAACAGGTGGAAACGCCGAGCTGCAATTGTGTACATCCGTGGAAGACGTTGAACGCATCACAATGGACTCTCCAAGATACCACTAATGGCGTAGTCGATTACGTGATTGAGTAAGCATACTCGACAGTCGCACTTTTTTTGGCCAAAGTTTTTAGGTCCTGGGCAGACTTAAAATGCCAAAAAAAGAGCATCAACTTTAATAAGTGATTTTTTAATGACTTCAAAGATAGCCGCCAGATATTAGGTATTATTCGACGTTCAAAATAAGTGCTACGCACCTTTAAAAGATAACTGCGTTTTTGTATTGTAATTTCATTATTAGTTTCAGCAATCTATATTACGCATGTACAGATGTTTATATTGCGTAATCGCTTCGCTCACCGAGTGAAAGCATTTTTTAGGTCAATTAACAGTATTATTTATGATTTTTTATTTTTTATAGTTGGCGATTATATATCATTCAATTATTCTGTAATTACTTGATTTGATGTTGCCGGTCCCAGTATATGAGACCGAATCACTTGAACTCATCAAATAAACATTGAATTGCATTGAATTTGGAAATAGAAATACTGGCATACATAGCAAGAGCGCCTAAAATACTGATACTGAAATACATTTATAAAAAGGTATCGCAATACGTAACAAAATAGATTAGCCACATATAAAACGTTTTTAAAAATGTACATACTGGAATACGTTTTGCAAAAATACAAATTGTGAAATACATTTTTTTTTAAATTTCAGATGTTCTCCGTATAACGGGTTGGGTGCCCCCGCTGATGTGTACAAAAGAACAAAAACGAAACACAATGTAGATTAGTGTGCAATATTTCTTATCAAACAAACTAGTACTGACTGTGGAATTTCAACGCTCCCAATTTTTAGCCGAAATAAGTACACGTGTTCTTAAAAGAATGTAACGAGATGCATCCGCTCCTGATAGTGTCGTGATACTAGGAATGCGCCCAAAAATGTATTTTATTTCTGAAATACAAAATACAATTAAAAATTGTATCGCGATACAGAAATATAGATACAAAGTGTGTTTCTAAAATATTATTGCCATATATTTGTATAGCGATACTGCTAAACCCTGACCGAACACATTCCGCCAGCTAACAGTAAAAACCCATACACAAGTAATAATAAAAGCAAAATTGGCAAAAAGCAATTTTACAAAAATAAAAAAAAATAATAAAATTATAACATGTACAAGAAAAATAGGCGTCATATTTTTACAGTGGTTACATCGAAGAAAATCACTAAAAAATACATTCGCAATTCTAAGCACCATGCTATGGTGTTCAGGATTGTGAATTAGGGTCACGCCGTGGCGTATTTCGTGTCTCAGATGAAACTTTCAGATGTCAATATTGAGGTTTAGATGCTACCAACGCTGGAAAGAGACTGCCTTTAGCGCGCAAATGCGGCCCTGGTGTTTACCACTGCAGCGTGCGTTCTCGTACTGCTTGCCAGGTTGGGCTGTTCTCGCTGAGAAACTGAGAGAACCACTTGCGGAATTCAAGTATCTTCATGTCAATAGGCTGCAGCGGTGGACGCTCGTTGAGACTTTTGGTGTTCATTATCAAGACGTCTCTTCGAAACTGAAAGGCAGAAAAGAATATTACACTTCTGGTGGCGATTTCGAGTAGGTAACTAATGCCTTGGTAACACGAGCATTCTCTTGCCAGCCGATCACATTTTGATACTCAATTTCAAATTATCATGTACCGCAGGAAAGCCTACAAGCGCGAGTTATATACTTGCTCTAGGGCACATCTCGGCTGCACAAGCTCTTTTGCAATAAGGGCAGCTGCCAACGCTATGAGCTAGCGCTTCTAGCCATTGCTGTGGTGCAACATAAGGTGAAACGGAGTATAGTAGTGCAACTTTTTTATAACATTTTAGTGGAGTACGTTCGTAACATGCATAATCCACGGTTGACGTCACCGAAGCTCAAGGATGGCATTTTTCCCACCCAATTATTAAACAGTTTGTCCACACCATTACACCACTGCAACGCAAGATGGACCTGCAGAGTCACGTTCATTTCGCTAAAACTATTGTTTGTGGTACCTTGTTAAGGCTACCATAGCGTCCTGAGTGATATAACCCGCGCTCCCCTGAGAGCACATGGTTTTGCCTTGCGTGTCACATTCGAGTAAGCTGCTGTTATATTTTTGCGAAGGAGGCCTCAGTGGAAGACACACATTAACGAACGTAGTTTCGACAGCGTTCAGGTACTGCGGAAGCTATGCTAGCCTCGAAAACATAGCACAAACGTGCCGACGCCAAATATAAACATTTTTCGTTTACTCTTGTCCCCAGTCACCTGGTATAGGCATGGGCGACAAAATTAAGAAATCATTTCAACCTGCAAACAGTAAAGAAATGGAGGGAAACCAAAACGAGAATGGGTGACGGTTACGCTTACATCCTAACTGTATTCTATTGGCGTGGCGACGGCAACAGGATGTTTCACCCACACTGGAAGTCACGATATTCAAGATGGCGGTGCCTTCGTGAAAACGGTCTATTGATCGAGATATTTTCCGCATTTATTCCTCTCGGTCGCTGCTCATCTGCACTATAGTCACCCTCCTCCCTTGACGTGCCACTCTCGCTTCTTTCGCAACGCGATGGAATAACCCCGATACACGTTTCTGTCATCCCCTGCAAGTCCGCGTGGGCAACATCTTGGTTTTATACGAAATCTGTTGATATTCTTATCTTAGATAAACCACACTAAAGCAGATGCTATGGTATTGAAGTTATTACAAAAAAACTACGCAACAAAATTACATATTTTATTGGGCACGACACTGAAACCTACAACAATTATACGAGTGCGCATTAATTTTTTTAGAAAAAAAGCCCTGCTATAGGGGTTTGCGACTCACAAAAAGGAGCCTTACAAACTTTCATACGGAAAGATTAAATAAGGCGGCGCAATATACAGGGTTTCTGAAACAGCGGCCAGGCTGTTTAAATCGACCGCAAAAATCGATTTTCGAACCTATCTCGTTACGATTTTGTGCAGCATTGTACCCACAGGTGGTGCATTCTTGCTATAAAATTTGCAAAGAGCGAATTTATCTAAGAAAAATGTAAAAAAGGAAAACGTCTTAACTCCTATTGAACCGCAGCGAAGCCGCTGTTCTTCAAACAATACGGCGCCATATTGTTTGAAGGCTGGTGGCTTCGCGGTGTTCTCTAAAGAGTTCAACTTTTTTCGACTTTTCCTCAGATAAGTTAGCTTTTTGCAAACTTTATAGAAGAAATTCACCACCCGTGGGCAACGCTGCACATAATCTTAGCGCGATAGGTTAAGAAACCGATTTTTGCGGTCGAGTTAAAAGCCTGGCAGCTTTATAATTCAAGTTTACAATGGGTTTTGTGCCTTCCTGTGTTGACAACCTTCAGGGTTTACATTCAGAATCTACACGAGTCTAGAAGGTGGAACCTTCTAGAAGGGGAAGAACATTCCCAGCTGTAAATCTCGACCAAGGTGTTCAGAGATAAACGTTGTTGTTTAGTTGTTTTTTTCGGGTTGCCCATCTGCCTTTGTCGAAATAGACGGATATTCAGGTTAGAGTTAAAACGAGGCCGTTTAAACGGCGTTGTGCAGGTTACTCGTCAAATGAAACGAACCACCGTTACTCGTTACTGGGCCTTAAAAGTAACAAAGTACGTTACTTGTTTTTGTTTTCTTCTAAAAAAGTTAACTAAATACGTTACTCCTTACCGAAAAGAGTAACTAGGTAGAAGTAGCACGTTAGTGGTAACGATTTACATAAATACCCGGTCAGAACTCATATTGTCTATTCCGAACGCAAGTTCATCTGCTTCCTGCGCAGGGGTTGTGCTGACGTAAGAACGCCAAGCTGTGATTGGCTCTGTTCGAGAAAATAGTGGGTAGACCGCAATGCTAGCTGCCTTGATGTCTACTCGCTATCTTTCCAGCCCAGCCAATCAGAGCTCGACGTTTTGAAGTCACTGTAACAAGAAGCAGTCGAACTTGCGCTCTGCATAGACTATAGTCACTGACAGCGTAACAAACGCAAGAATGTGGCGTGGTGCCAGGCAAAGATATGTATTATCATGTTCACACTTGCTTCGTGATTTGCTCTACTGCGTTTTGATCGGCTAATGATACATCCTTATTAACTGCGCAGCGCAAATAAAATGGTCGGTACTCGTTACGTCCCGCGAATTTCATCGGCAATTATACGCCATCACAGAAATTTATCGAATTCAGGTAATGCGATTATAAAGCGTGGGCTTTTAACTTTCATGGGAACATGCTACACTCAATTATCTGGGATGTATTTTATCGTTCCCCGGGTTCTTATTGAAAATAAACTTAGATCCTACCTGAGAAAGTTGAAACTTGCTGAAGAAGTACCGGAAGAACCACGAGGCATTCGGTTCAAAGTGCAGCCTCTGAATGACGCGCATTTGTAGGGGCTCCTCAGGAAGTATCGCCATCACCACCCAGGCGGTCCCAAACTTGCTCCGAGCGTGCTCTAGCATCAACGCCGGCCCAATGTTCTGTGTTGTCGCGATAGTCTGGAAGACGGGCCACCGCTTGCCGAGGATCGACAACTGGGCATCGTATTCGTTGACACACCTGTGCGCCTCCATCCTGTTCTTGACTGTCCAGTGGTTCATTGTAAAACGCGCCCAAAGGCTGTCTCCACCGCTTCGTATAAATGTGTCGGGAGAAAGAAGGACGTTTGGCTTGTGCAAGTGCTCTGTATGAGCCGTGTCGCAAGAATTTTCGATGAGGTCTCGAATGTGGCAGCTGACTCTGTCGTCGAATCGGCAGAACAGCTTCCAGTCGCCATTGGTGATCTGGGGAGTGTCCTCGATGTGCCAGGATGGCTCTTCCCCTTCGGCGTGGTGCCAGACAAACACGAATCCCAGCACTTCGTGGACTTCCCACTTCTTCAGTTTCACAAACTCCGGAACTGCAAGTCGAAAGAATGCAACGAACATTGAGTCCACTGGAGTTTGGACGTGCATCACCACGTGCGGACGTATTCTGATAATATACAGGATGCCCCAAAGATGTTTACGACTTTCATCCCTACTACTTTGGAACCTAAGAGAGACAGAAAGTTCGTAGCAGCTTGTTAAGGAACACCCAATGTTTTGTGTGAGCCACCTGCAGGACCTTCGTCCTCACTTACGCGCTCCGATCGCACAGCTTTATGCGGACATGTTGAGCCGTACCTGGGTGGAAGTGGAGTATTCCACTGATGGAGCACACATTGAACTTTCCTAAGTGTCTACAATAAAGCTTGGTGTTCAATCCACACCTTCCTACCTCTCTTGATTTCCAAGCATATTGGTCATTAATGCTTAAAGATGCCCCCGTCATCTCCACATCTCCCACCTGGTTGTCGCGATGTATTTCGGATATTTGCCATAAGTACCTTGCACTATGACCCCTTTCAAAAGTTTGGCGTTTGCTGAGTAATCCCTTCAGAATCACGGGCAAAATCGCGAGCTCCTTGCGTTAATTTGCGCCTTGGCTGCACGAGCCCCGTGTAGCAGGAGCAAGCGTCGGAGCTACCCGCTGACGCTAATTTAACGTTCCGCAGTGTCGGATGGCATAATATATGTTATTGTATTTATTTACTACCGCTTCCCGATCCCCTCCCTCCCCCGGTTAGCGTTGTAGTGAGCGCTTTATATTTTGATTCACCTTAATTCCTGACACAGTCTATGCTACGAGCTGACGGGACCAATCAGACAGCTTCAAATGCGCATTATCATGCTGTTTGTCGTGTTTATGTACGTGTTCTATAGCAGCTGAACCAGTCATACAGACAGACGGCTTAGTGACTTGCGCCTTTGACGCTGCTTCATCGGTCGCTTAGCTTGTAATGTCGGCTGCGTTTGAACTTAAGCTGAAACGAAGTATAGCTTACGGCTTGTTCACGCTTGCGGATCCGCGGGTGAGACCGCGCTTAATTTGACGCCTGGCTGCGAAATCGGCTCACCGCCGGCGGAATATTCAGCCGCGAAAACAATCGGTCCGGAAAACATTTTTTCTTGCGGAAAGAGTTCCCGTGCCGCCGCAGCCATTCGGAACGCGAGGAAAAAATGGCGTTTGCGGATGTCACATCCTGGCCGAGGCGCCCGAAATGTCGCAGTAGACGCCGGAGTTGGCAGTGTTCCCAAGTTGTGCAAATGGCGATGTCTCACTGGTATCTTTGAGTCGGCCGAAATATGCATCGAGACTAGTGAAACATTTAATCTTCTTCGACAAGAGGCATATAAACTATAAAGACGGTGACCACAAGGAAGATCTGCTGAATAAAATTGGCGTGAGTGGTACATACACACGTTGTTACTTTTGGCTCGTTTTCAATTTTACATTATCGTATAGTCGAGAGAATGTTGGGCATATTCTCAGCACTGTGGGCTGTTAGTTATTTTATATCGCACAGCAGTGAAGTGTTGACAGTAAGTGCAAGTCTTCCAAAGCAGTTTTTCGAACAACGCACGCACCAGGGTCTGCTCTTTTCTAGTATCCGCGAGAATCCGGGCCCCGCCAACGCAGCGGGCAGCTAAAAATGTGAGCTTCGGGGCCTTTTTCCGCCGAGTGAATTCGGCCAGCGGCAAAGAGTGATCCTGGAGTGTGAACGAGGCGTTGCGTGGAAACGAAGTATAGGCGTCATTATTTTGCTACTGGATAGCGCGGAGAGAAGTTTAAGTTTCTCTTAGCTACCGAACTCACCTGAATCAATATGATGTTGCACGAAAAATTGACAAGAGTAAAACTTTAGTTAAAAATGTGTAATTTGGCAACATGAGATCACCGGGCAGGATTTTTAGGGGCGCGAAACACCGATAGAATTCATCACAACGTTAAATAAATGCCCTGAAAAGAAGAAAGGATTAAAATAGAAAAAGAAAGACACTAAAGTAAGAGCGCAATGTTCACGTGTATGTGATGCCGAATGAACTGAGTTGTTAGAATTATCTTATTTTGTGTGTTGTCACCGCTGATGTGGAGCGATTAAATTCTTTTGCGTGTTTCGGCCGAGCAGCTCTTTCCGGCTTTTTCCTTTTACTATATTCTCCTCTCATTGTCGTCCGTTCACTTCCGTGAATTAGCACCTATGTAAAGCCCGAAAGGGCCCCTAAAGCAAGTAAATCAAAGAAATAAGCTCTAAAGAGTAGGTAGGTGGCAAACTTGCCGCAAGCTAAAACTGAAGCCCTGATATGCAACGCACCAACAGCGTGAGACCGCAGCCTTAGACGAAGACGATTTGATTTTTGAAAGCGCTTTAACATCGTTTTACATTATTTCAACTTCGGGGAATTATTCTTACTTGATTATCATTACGCTGAACGAGGAATCTTCAAATTTTACACCTCGGAGGCTCTGAGGCAAAGAGCCTGCATAAATATCCGCAGTCGGCGGGATCAAATCCCAGCCGAGCTGCCCTCAATCTGACTGAGGTTTATTGTGAAGAAGGCTCCGCGTAACCAAGATTTTATTTGGGCGTCAAAATAAATCCAGTTGGTCAAACTTAAGGCTGGTATAGATATCTGCAACGAGCGCGTTATCTACGACTGCGTCTGAATTGTGACCAAAGCGACCGGAACGACCGCCCTGCGTCGCGCGTACACACACGTGCAACCACTGCAACAAGCGCAGTGGGTGGTCACCACGGCGACTGCTTCTACGACTCCGTCAGCTGTTTCAGCGGTGCCTCTAAGAAGAAGGGGACGCGCTGCCACTCAATTGCGTAACAGAAGATAAAAAATTGTTTATAGCCCCAACCTTTTTTTTTTTAGACTAGGTTTGCAGCGTTGAGTGGATAAAGAAAGAAAATAAAAAGATGCAGTCCAGGACTATGACGAACTTAATACACGACTTTGCCAATAGTACAAATCTCGCCGCAGACCTTTTTTATGATTACAAAAAGCGATGTAATCTTAGCAGTGATATAGCAACGTAGAAATATGATTTCGTGATCACATAGACCTTGAGATCGTTCAAGGAATGCTAACACTAATCACTTTTCTCAGGTGATGAAAACCCGTGAAAATTCGCATCCTTCATACGGTGCGCACCGGTAATATCTTGAACTTGAGCACACGCATGAAATGCCCAAAATAAGAAATCCGGGCGATGTTCGAGGACACAAATGCTAAGAAAGCACAATTGTATAGAGGAAGTAAACAAACACGATAGCACGGGCGTTTCTGCTGTCATGAGAGTGCCGCCAAGACATCGCCGCACGATTAGATGGATCTTCCCTTCTAGTACGCGTTGGGTTATCCTAGCGACACACGAAGAAAATTCCAGACATGTACAAGTTACTCAAAAAATGTAATTTAGTTAAGTTACTGAGTTTTGGCCTCAAAAGTAATTTGAGTAGAGTAGAAATTACTCAAATGGAAAGTAATTGAGTAAATTACTAACTACCGTAAAAAAGTAGCGAATTACTTTTGAAGTTACTTTTATATTTTTTATAGCAACAGAAAGTATATAAATGTTTTGATACGTTAGCGAAGTTCTGCTAGACAATTATAAATCGGCTTGTGTTTTCACATAAATGCTTTAGTAGCTGGTTCTGCTTTCGTGTGATTAATTGTTGTGTACTTTTTGATTTCCGGTAAATGGATTACTGTGGATGTATCACTTTTACTTTAAGCTTTAGCACTGCCCGAGCTTGATTTTCAGACAGTGTTTGCTTGTTTACAGTTTTCCGTAAAGTACATCTAAAAAGTGCTTGAATTAAAGTACAAAGTCAGTGAGAGGTTATGTACTTCAAGTATAGCAAGTACACTGGGTGCAATGCACGTGAAGTAAAGTACTATAAATACAACATACTTTTAAAGTAAAGTTACAAGTACTTTTTAGCAGAATCTTTTATGATGCCCTTTCATACCCTATTTTTAACTTTATTACCTTTATCTTACCTGGTATGCATTGCTCTAGGGATAATCGGAGGAGCATCCGGTTGTTTTTCGGAAATAGTGGCAAATATTGGATAAAGTCAAGTTGCTACAGAGTAGTTGTTTTATTCTTGCTGACGAAATATTTAACATAAGACACTTTTAAGGGACATATCTGTATCGGTCTTATAGCCGCCATTACTTCACTCAGAGAAATAATCTGATGACGTCTCGAAAGTCGATAGTGCGTTTTCACATGACGATACGTCATTTCTTGTTTCCAAATTTGGGAAACGTACCTTGAAGTCGGGATTTTGACTTTCTTCAGAAATTACTAGAAAAGAATGCTTTACTAGAGTACAAGTACATACTCCGAGAATGTACGTCATGTAAAGTGCTAAGTTTTCTGATCCTACTTGAACCAGCACTTTAAGTACCATGTTCTTAAAATACTTCCCAATTAAGCTTTTTTAACGTTGGGGGAATTTTTAAGTTTCTCGAACGATCTTCAATTCTTGTAACACCTGCAATTGCTGAGTTTTGGGAGGAAAGGCAACGCAAAGAGGTGCCCTTTGCGTTGCCTTTTAGCACGCGATCCTTCAATACAGCACTAACTACGGGAGCACCAGATGAGCTTCAGAGCGGGTGCTGCATTTTGTTGACTCCTTTGAGTGAGGCTACAGTACGTACACGTCGTGTAGAGGGTGAGAGTTCCTATGTTGGGGAGTAGCGGGGACAAACCCTTTCTTTAAATACGTTAGGTCTCCTTGAGCCTCGCGCCACAAATAAATGACAGTCTTCGGCGCTAATCCCGCATTTACTGAGACTCACTTGTGACGTGCCTGTCCGCTCCCCGCGCCTCGAAGAAAAATTGTTAAAGTTGGGGGCTCGTAAAAATTTTAGAGCATTTCGGACCCTCCAATCCATTTGCCCCCCCCCCTTTTCCTGCCTACGCCACATGCTTCCCCCTCTTTGCAAATATCAGGTGATATTCCAACATCTTATTTATTTTTGTGCAGGAATGTTTGTTGACCAACAAACGTACCACTAAAATTCAAAGGAATTTGTAATTTGAGTAGAAGTTACTAAGAAAATGTAATTAACTGCTAATTACGGAAAACAAATGTAATTCAAAATTACTAAACTACTTATAAAAGCAGCTAAACTGCAGTAAATTCAGTAGAGTAGTTGAACTACGTATAAGTTTGGAAAATGCACAGTCTAGGATAGCGCTTTTACGCGGAACGAAGAGCTCCACCACGCCGACCACGTCGAAGATGACCACCGACGCCATGTTAGCAGATAGAAGGAACCGCGACCGGCGCGTCCGGCATGCAACGCGCGGCCGAGCTCTCCTCGACCTGTGATTGGACTGTCGGTGCGGTCTCTTTCTTCGATCCCGAACGTAGCGAAAATGTTCAGCCAGCTCATCTCCTTGCGTTGCAAACGAACACGAACGAAACGGCCATTTGGCGCTTCGTTGCTGTGGCAACTCGTCGTTCCAACCGGATGCATTCGTTCGTAAGTGTAGTAGTCGCTTCCAACGCAAGTGTGTCAATGGGCCTTTAATCCCCAGTTCCGCATACCACATGTCCTTCATTTGTTCGGCAAGTTATAAGACTCCCATATTTGCCTTTGTCTTTTGAAACTGTGCACGCAGTAGGTTTGTGGCATTTTACCATTGACCTGCATGGTGTATTTGTCCTGCTCAGCCTGCACTGCAAGAACTCGTAAACTCACCTTTAGGCGCGAAAGGTGCGTGAGTGCAGGCCCCTGTCGTGCCGCTGAACCTCCAGCCGTGGAAAGGGCACTCGATGCAGTCTCCCACCACGCGGCCCACGGCGCCAAGGTGGGCGCCCAGGTGCGGGCAGTAGGCGTCGGCTACGCAGGCAACGCCGTCTTTGGTCCGGAATGCCACCAACTCCAAGCCTGGGATGGAAACGCAATATTTAACATCGCATCACTTAGAGCGTAAGAAATTTAAAAAAAAAAACAATAGGGAGCAAACGATTAGGCTATTTATTAAAGTAATGCAAAGTGATGTATTACAAAAGAAAACATGAAGGCTCATCTGCATGTTTTGTTGTATGTCGAGGCGAGCCCATGTGCCCAAAAGGACTATTTCTTTAAGGGTGAAGTTGTTTGTTTTTTGGGGGGGGGGAAACCGTCTTTTAAAGTAGCGTAAATTAGCATCGCTGACTTTGTTTCACTTTCTTGTGTGCAAGGTCCAGCAGTGTTGCTGGGTGCACCACTCCAGAGTTTGAATGATTCCGGAATCTTACTGCACATTGGCGACCCCGGAATGCAATGGGAATATAATGGTGGCAGCGCTGGGGGAGGGGAATGGGAATGGAATTAGATGCCTTTTGCCCGGAATGGAGTGGTAATGGAATGGGCGTGGTTATGCGAGACGTGTCGATTTTTATCTAGTGCCTACGGGCTGATTACGCAATATGCTAGCACATGGTAAGTGGCTCTTGAAACATCATCATTGCATTGGAGGTGACAGACGGCTTGGTTGTCTCACTGGCTTATCCTCTTTCAAGGAGTAAAAATTGTGTGCCCTCACCGAAGCAACAAAAACTGAATAGTTGTAGATGGACAACGTGTCGTCCCTGGCCCCGCGAAACCCGACGTAGCGCCTGTTGTAATCATGCGAGATTAGCATGTAGCTTTAAACCAGGGTGTCGAACCGAACTAGAACCAAACACCAGCGCAAAGCCGTTATTAACGCGATAGCGTCAAAGAGCTGGTGTCACATAAAATCCGGCGTCGGCTTCGGTGGGGCTCGAAAACCCTGATTGGTCGATAGGGTCATGACGTCAGAGCCAGGTGTGACGTCCAGGGTGACATCACGTGCGAGGTCATGTGACGTGACGTCGCACGTGACGTTTGACGTTACATGACGTCACACGTGTGACGTCACGTCACTTTCGCAGTGTTTGAGTTTGATGAAAGTGCTCTAGAAGAGGGGGACAACTGTCGTTCAGACTCTAAGAAATGCATGAGCGTCTACTTACCCGCAAAACTCTCGAAGAGCCGATCTCAGCTACCTACGAAATCAGCTCAGCTCATCATTCGCCGAGCTGATTTCGTAGATCTCAGAAGATCGGCTCTTTGAGTGTTTTACGAATAGGCTAAACGCCTGAAGCTCTTAGAGTGCACGTATGTCACGGAACAAGAGAGATATCAAGGAATTCGCGATGATCTCGACTACAACGAGTGAAAGTGCCAAACTGTGGTTTGTGTGCATGTGTGTAGTGAGTGAGTGAGATTCTCAATGCGCGTGAAAGTCCATAATACACGTGAACAAGAAACATTGTAGTGTGTACAGAACAGTGAAGGAGTGTTGCAGATTGTGAAGATCACGTATCATAATGAATATTGAGAAGATAATCATATGGTGGAGAAATAAAGTAGTGGTGTGTCATGAGAACTAGGTCGTTTTGTGACTCCGGAGCGTGAGAATGGAATGAGAAGACGATGCGAACAGGGCCTGATAACGCTATCGCTTTCACTGTTAAAAGCGAATCTTAAGCGTCCTCCAAGCTTTCTTCTTTCTTTTAACTGAACCGGAAATTGTTTTTTAACGGAGATTACACATTTAGTATTGGTATGGAACCGAACTCTCATTTGACGGTTTCCGGTTCAATGGAAACGGTTCGGCGTAACAACATGTGAACCTCACCATTTTGCGAAGGGCGGCGCGAAGTCAATTAAATATTTGCGACGGCGGCGTCAGCGGCTCGGTTTTGATTAAAAAGCGGCAGCGACGACATGGTGACTGCTCAATAATAGGGAAACAAAAGAGGTAAATTTCACGTTTACGTACACCACGAATTGGCGTCGGGGAGTCGGCGTGGAGAGCGTACACTTGTGTACTTTGTTTCACTGTTACGATGGACAGCAAACGACGCCGCGAGCCACCGGAGCAAATCCATAGCTCGGAAGATGTCACGTGTCATTCCGATTGGGCAGAGCGACGTGGGGAACGCGAAGTCACAAGGAAAGCTACAAACTATGGATTGACCTCTGTAGCTGGTAGCATCCATCGCGGTACATCGTAAGGTAAACCGGAATATATCTTACAATGCCGGGAGGTCAGATTGCCAAGAGACGAAACCGCCAAAGGCGCGACACAGCGGCGCCAGTCGCCGGAACGCCGTCGCCAGAGCCTGGGCGCTGCTAATGTCGACCTACAGAATCGTCTTCTACAGAGGAAAAAAACCCGGTTCCCAGTTTCCTTCTCTCCCTTCGCACTCACCCACTTTTCCTCTCCTCTCGCACAGGAGCAGATATCTGAACTGCTCCCGGTAGAGAGGAGGAGGGTCTCCCTCTTTCTCAAATGGAACGGAGGAATTAAGGAGAGTTGCTTGTTAGTCGGCCTTTAAAAGGTTTCGTTTTGGTCTGTGTCCTCTAGAAACAGCAAGTTGCCCGTGGTTTTTTTGTGGACCTTTTCTTTTTTAATCGTCTTCCGACAGGCCTTTGTTGTCTTTCTCCTTTTCAACTCAGTCGTTCGAGCAAGTGCCACAAAACGCCTTGTGCGACCACCCTTCGGGTAAGTAGAACAAGTGCTTTCAGGAAATTTGTAAAAATTTTGAAGTCGTTTCCGTTTTCGAAAATGTCAGCAGCTTTATGCTCCTTTTCCGTAATACATGTGGCTGTCCACTGCCATTTTTTCACATATAGCAATTAAAGAAATGGAATGGTGGAATTCAGCCGTTCCAGGAGTGAAAATTGGCCCAGTGCCTCTATCCCAAGGAGTGGAAAGGAATGGCATTGTTGGAAACTTTTATTCCCTGGAATACTGTTGCAGTGGAATAGAGGTGTCTATGCCGCAACACTGAGGCTCAGTCTTTTCCGTTCGTGGTGCGCATCAGATTTTCTTATTCAGGCAGGTATTGAATAACGGTTAGGCGCGGTTCTGATGAATGAACTGCATATCCTTACACACATCAAGGCCGGTGCTCTTCCCAACAAAACTTCGAATGATTGCCACGGATGGCCACCCAATGGAATGTCGTGTCAATATTTGTCGCCGGCTGCGAAATGTTTCCACTCAGTTTACTCGGGCCCTACTCACAACTATTGCTGCACAGCAGGCGGTTCCATATTCAATCTGCGCAGTTCTTACCTTTGCTTAGGTAAGTGTTTATTCTGTGTAATGTTATGCCCTTTTGTGTTCACAAAACTATGTTTTATTTATTTTCTTTGGCCGGGGGGTTGGGGGGGGGGGGGGGATTTTGGTAAGGAAACGTTTTCCAACGAAATATGAGTACGATTTATGATATATGTGCCACACCAAAACTATTTGTCTGAACTGTTTAATTGCGCTCAGTTGTTCGGGTATTTATAAACATTCCTTTTTACGACCAAAACATGCACATAGGCACCATGGGGTAAATAATGGGTAGTTGAATCGTTCTGCGTCTGTAGTGCCGAAGTTGCCAAAATGAGCGATCGCGTGGGTTCTTTTAGCTGAATAAAAAGAAAGAACTGAGAATAAAACAATATCATGAAATATTTTTATTCAAAGCTGTTTCATTAAAGGTTTCTGGTATCTTCCCCTTTTACGCAGTTCATGTAAGCGCAGATACCTAAGACCACTGGAAGGCGGTCATACTGATGATTTTTGAATTAGGCTCATGAAGAAATGAAAAATGCGGATTAAACCACCAAAACGTTCGTGATCAAATAAATAAATGAAAAACCCATCGTCCTCAAGACGGACCACCAATGAATATATTAAATCTCACGCGGCTGTAGTTCTACGAAGTGCAGTTGCAAAGACAGTTTTGACCTGAACTAGCGCAACACCACTTAGAATAACCAGTGCCTGTGCCCTAGAGTTGTGACGTCATCACGGTGAGATCGAGCGAAGACACTGATTGGACGCGAGGTGCTACGTCAGCGCTCGGCAGGACCTCGTGTCCAATCAACGCGTCGAAGGACGCTCGGCATCGGGCTCGGATCCAATCGCGGAGTTGTCGCCATCAGACTGTGATGACGTTCCATGGTGGAAGAGGAAGATGTTGGCAGGCCTTGATTATTATAGGTGGCGTTGACTAGCGTCAGAAACTCTAAAAATCGAGCATCACTCACCGAGAAGGTCTATTCGTTTGACATCCTCCTTTCCGAGCTCAGACGATTCCAACACGGGGATCCATCCATTGGGAAAGACAGGAATTAGATCTTGACGGGGATACCTCTTCGTAGACGGCTGAAGCTGTGTGTGAGTTTATACGTGTATATAAACAAAAAAACGCTTTGCATGTCTTACACACTAAAATGCGTGGTGAGGAAGAGTTAGAAGCAAGCTTGTGTTTCAAAAATTAGCCTAATTGTTCTGGGGTTATTTCATGTCAGTTTTTTTTACTCGGGTTACAATTATCTGTTATGGGTGGGGCACAAGGTACTCAGTTCAGTCCAGTTTTATTACCTCAAAGATACTTTAAAATGAGAGCTTGAAACGAGGGGGTAGCTGCAAGTATAAAGTGCACAACATAAAAACGCAGAAATCAGTTAACGACAACAGTGTACACACTTCACAGTAAGTTCACACTCATGTAAAAGGATTATTATTTTTTTATCTGTTTCACGGACGATTTGCCGTAGGCAATTGATTTCAGTCGACGATGGCAAGGTAAAGCGGGAGTTTCGAGATGTGCTAGTTCTGGATAAAGGAGGCTCAACTTTAGGAGAATTATCACGGCGATTGGAAACGTAAGATGGGTCATGAAGATGGAGGCTGCGACACTCAGATGATGAATAGTAGATGACATGAAAGGAGAAAAGACAGAAAATATCAGTTGTATGGAGTTAACCAGGGTCAAAAAATCATGATTCTTATATTCAAATCAAATAAGTCTGGTTTATTCGATTTAAATAATATTTATTTGAAAGAAATCAGATTAATTACATTTAAATCACTGTAGCTAAAATATAGTGACTATTCATTACAAGATGCATTTCTAAACATGGCAGATTAATTGGTCAGTGCTTCCGATCACCGACACTATTGCTTAACAAAGAATAACTGTAAATTCAAAGTAGTTTAATTACTACATTCTCTAGACGTAAACATGCCAAATTAGGACAAAATTAGTTCTTTTTTTTAGTTAGTTAAAAGTTTTATTTGCTTTCTCTACGCGTTGTAACTTGCCTGCAATGGCACATTACGTTTCATATTTTTGTTTCTCTTTTTTCGCGTTCTGATTTGCTTTACGCAACTGGCGAAGGAAATGAAATGTAGAAGAAAGCTCAAATTCCCGATTGTTCAGAAGGGAACTGCTTTTTACTCGTGTGCAGTGTAATGTGAATATTTCTTCCTTTATAATTATTGATGAATCTCTAGTTTCAAATTCGGCAGGAGATTACGGCCGCCTCGTACCGCGAATGCGTTGTAAACACGAAAAGCGTCCGGGCCACTACAATTCACTGATACGCGGCGAAATCAGGGCACCCTTTTACTTGCCGATCACATTGAACGCCGAGAAGCTGGTGGAAAGGACTGCGCCTCGCGCCTTGGCATATTCAGGCAATACAAGAAAACATTGCCCCTGTCGCACTAATTACATCTTGATCACGGCCGGGTCATCGGGCACCTTGCAATGTGTACTTACATCCGAAACTATGCCGAACAGGTGGAAAGCTCAGACACAGACGCCAGCGGCCAGCCCTGCGTACTGACATCCCTGTGACTAAATTTCAGGACGTGAAAGGTCCCTTTTTAAACCTGTAGCAAACGATACTGTTGATACACCCGTAGCAGATGAAATGCTCGGCGAGCGCGGGCGGTGCGGACGACCAGCGACGCAGCGGAGTGATACAAAAGTGCAGGCGAGATCGCGTGACCTATTGCCGGTGTGTGATTGGCTCCGGCCACGTAGCTGGCTGCGCTCGGACGGAAGCTGAAACGAAGTATAACCGCTATAATGAATGATAAGGAGCTACTGAAAACAAT
Organism: Ixodes ricinus; assembly: GCA_037355805.1. Lineage (NCBI taxonomy): Eukaryota > Metazoa > Arthropoda > Arachnida > Ixodida > Ixodidae > Ixodes > Ixodes ricinus. The sequence continues at coordinate 12,515 of JAZHYW010011303.1, read as the reverse complement.
GCGAACCACATAGCGCTCACCGCATACGTTCCCGGTTAAGGTTACTGTTGTCCATGCTGCCGCGGCGACGGCAGCTTGCGACGCGAGGGAGTGACGTCACTAGCCTTTCAGATATATAAAAGAAGAACCCGCCTATTCCCCGTTTCCACCTTACGTCCGGATCGCAGTTATGCTACGAGCCATCTTAGCCAAACCGGTCTGTGGATGTGGCCCGTGATACGCTTTCGCGCGTCGCTTGTGCCCCCTCTCTAAGGTCATGGCACTCACATGGCCTCCGATCGGCTCGGATGGCTCGTAAAATCCGAGTCGCGCTTAAACGTCAGATGGAACAGATGTATAGCAACTGATTTCATTTTTGCTGCAGCACCGCGATGAATAAGCCACGCATAGTTAGGACTCCCGGCAACAGCGTGAATACTAGGAGCGGCAAAGGGAAAGGAAACGGCAATACGACCAGCGGCGGCGTGCTGCGACCGGCGGCGGCATTTCGTATAGTGCAGTAGGCAATCGTTGCAGGTGATACCACAGCTTCGCTGACCAACCACCTTCACAGCGTGGATTGGAGCCCCAATTTTCCATATTGTTTTGGACACGTTCGCCCCATTAAGCGCTTAATTATTTTCCGTCAGTCATTTGTCGCCTCACAATTGTCGCTGCGACAGTAAAGGAGGTAATCTTGTGAACGACGTTACATACTCCTAGAATGACTGTGACAGTCATGATCACAGTTATTAAGAGTTTTAGCAGTCGTTTTCGAGCCCACTGTTCCATAATCACGAACGGTGCAGCTGGTCCGTTGCGCGAAACCGCACGTGAAATTTTACATATTTTAGCCAATCGTGAAACGGCCGCAACCGTGTGAACGATGACAATGATTGTGATTGACCGGTGGCACCATCTTCTAGTAAACACGTGTAACATTCTGCAAACGGTAAATCTGTGGCAGCTCGTGTTTCCGGCGTACTACTGATGTAAACAAGACGACCGACGTTACAGTTGCAGGTCGGAATTTTAAGAGCTGCAAAGCTAAATAAAGTGAAAAGTATCTGAACGATCGTAAAGGTATGTGATGTATCTTCGTCATCTTGACCTTGAACGATCGTTCATGTTGTGTGCCGTCGAACCAAATTATTTCGTGTGCTCGCGGTCGCCACGGCAGCTAGTCTGCCCGCAGATTGCCAAAATAGTTTACTAGTATGCGAAGTTTTACAGCATTCATGATCACTTACCATTGTAAGCAGTCTTCAAAATGATTTGGTTCAACCTCTCGGATGAAGCAGAGTAATAGGATGTCCAATCGCCTCCCGCTGACCTAAGCCTAACGCTCGGCTGGGTCAGCGGTGTGAGTCGACTAACCGAACGCCATATTTTTTTTCCCGAGTCGTGAACGGTACTGGGTGCGCTGCGGTGACGACTCTAGCGGCCAGAATGGGAGACACGAACGAGAAGAGCTTCCCAATGCCCCGACCGACTCGCGCGCGCAGGCGCAGTTGCGTCGCCGATGCGTTGGAGGACGAAGCGTTCGTGTGAGAAGCGACCTTAAACTCCATAATAGAGAGTTTTCGTAGACCGTTTGCCCACCTCCAATACGCTCTCTTGAACGAAGGCGCCACTATTACGTATGCACCGCGGTGCTAGCATTGCTTGCAGGGTCCTGTATATCCTAACAGGTTGCGGAGAACGTTGCGGGACAGCGGAAACGATCTTCGAAAGCTGCCTTGTCTGCCAGCCTCATAATATACCTGATTAAATGCGCGCGAAAAACGGAAAAAATAAAGACGTTTACAGCTCTGTGTGAAGCTGAATTAGAGCGCAGCTCTTGAGGAGGAGAATGGAGGGTATGGAGGGGAGGGTATGCCTCCTCCTTCTCCCCTCCTCCTCCCTCCCATTCTTAAGAAATCTTCACTAAATTTCCCGCTAAATTTGGTGAACATTCCCCCGCTAAATTTAGCGTGAAATTTTCTGGGCTAAATGCACAGCGTGGAAATATTTCGGTTAAATTTAGCGGGGAAGTGTTTCCGCTAACTTTTAGCGTGGAAACGTCGCATAATGCAACGTGCGGTTGCGCCGCCGCCGACGCCAACGGCGACGCCGCTCAACCGGAAACGGGCGCCAAAGAGCTGCTCTCTAGAAGAAACACACACCACAGACAAACGCTTGTCTCTCGTGCGTGCCTTTTCTTTTGACCTCGTTTTTTTTGTGCTTTTTTATTCAGTATAAACAACTAAGTTCGTTATGCTGCCTTGGCGTCGTTCTTGCCATATAAGCATCGATGGCTGCATTCGTTGGATCATTAAAGATACGTTTTAAATATAGTGGGAACACTATTGGTCGCTTGAATGCACGTTCCCTGCCACAGGCCTTTCATAAGATGTAATTTTTGTTTAAAGTTCGCACTATCATTATGTTCAGCAGATTGTTATACCCAATGTCGCGTGTGCCGCCAGAACGCGATTTCGAATCGTAGAGTAGGCAGAAGTTGGAAAGTCCCGCCAGGAAATTGCTTCGACAGTTGGTTGCGCGGTAAAGACCGTCACCCGGCTTGTTCGTGCGTTTTGTGATGAAGGATGCATTAATGGTGCACCACATCCACGCCGACTATGATCTACAACCACAGAGAAAGGTCAGTGTATCGATCTACCGAATCGGCTTTATTAAACCAGAAAAAACAAATTGTGAAAGTTTTTGACGAAACAAAAAGACATTACGCGTCTTTCTTGATTACGCAAAAGCCTTTGATTCCATCGATCATGATATTGTACTTGCCAAATTAAAGTTGTTTTTTTTGGAATGAGAGGCGTAGCACTCGATCTCATAAAATCATACATAGTAAATAGAAATTAATACGTGTCTTCTGCAAATTTTCATTAGGAGAGGCTAGCTATCTAATCGGGTGTTCCCCAGGGTAGCATTTTAGGCCCATTGTTGTTTATATTATATTTAAACGACATTGTGCATATGGACAAAAAACGGGGATGTAAAGCTGATAATTTACGCTGATGATACAAGTACTTTTTTCTCCCATAACAATCTTCGTACTTCTATTGCTACAGTGCGCGAAGTGCGAAAACAAATCGCCGCCTGGACGCCAAACAGCAAACTAAAATTTAACGGTAAAAAGACCAAAGCTACGTTCTTTAGGCCCAAGAATAAGAAAGGAAATGTCCTACCTCATGCTACAATAAACAATAAAGAAATTGAGTTCGTACACTCTATTAAAACTCTGGGTGTGTTGTTTTCTCACGATATGAGCTGGAACGAGCACATAAACTGTGTGCAAGCAAAAATATCTAAAAATGTAGGCCATTTCTTCATCCCACTAAATCACTATTTAAATACCTAAATGTAAAACCCGTCCAGGAAATGTATGCTTACAAACTTCTCGTCAACGTATCACAGGGCTCTTCGGCGCGATAATGCTAATTTCATTAAACTAGCCAACCTAAAACGTCGAATCATCGTACGCAACCTAAAACAAAACGAGCCCTAAATGATTCGCCCAGCACGTAAACATTATCTAAATCAGACGCTTAATTTCAGACTGTCCACCATTTTAAATAGTTCGTGTGGAAAGGGTCTGACATTTAGAATCGCTATAACATAGGGAATTAAAATAACTTATTTTTCTATGTGAGTTTTGAATACTGCTGATGTTTTTGTTATAAAAATAGTGTATTATTTCATGTACGATTGTATCATTGCATTAATGTGTCGTGTTTTTCTTTCACTTGCCTGTGTATTTTTCGTCAATATGTTTGCATCGCATCTAGTATTGTATAAATCAGGCTTTTTCATTGGTTTGTACTCGTCTCTCTACACTGTGTAGCTGTTGGTGCAAATTGTGTTTAGGCCTGTCGCGAACAGGCACAGACGAGGAAGTTGAGCGGAGCGGACGTTCTTCAATCAACGTCTGGGGTGCCATCAGCAGCCAAGGTCTCGGCCCAAGCAAACAATCGATGGAAGGTTGACTTCAGAAAAATACAGCGAGGTATAATGTCGCGTCATGCTTCTATTTCCTCTGAACGGGCCCCTTTTCTGGCGGATTATTTGTCTTGCAGTGAAACAATTACTGCCCAGTGCACAACTCCAGACTAGCAACAACAACAACAACAATAACAACAAAAAAAAATTACGGAGGATCTGTGCATTTTTCAGCTTTCATGGCACCTGAAGTTCCCAGGCTTGAATATGATAGAAAATGTCTAAGTATTAAGGAAAACGGGCCTGTCGAAGCTTCAGGTGCACTGCGCATCCTATGAACAGCTTTGGGACGCTGTCAGAAAAACCGGCCTGGTCCCGCCGGGCCACGCGTATTGTGAATGGCTCCCCGTCGGACGCCTGAGGGGCCATGTGGTCGCCGCGGGTGGTGTAACACTTCCTAGTTGGCGCTAGTTTGCATGTCGCCGGTCTCGACTGGGACCCTAACTTGACTTATTTATGGCCTCTTTGACTCCCGTTCGGGGGACGCTTTTGCCCGGTACTTGGGCGCGGTAAAGCTTCTTGGAATTTGGAAATGAGCTTGCCAGATGCCCCAGTTGAGCGTTTTTGGTATTGACTTTGTTTGGAGCTGGGGGCAACAAATGTCTTCGCCGATGTGACGGTCATTTTTTTTTTTTTTTTTGTGTGCGAGTGTATTGCGATTGTAGGGGAGCGGGTGTGTTGTGTTTAGTTTATTAGGAGAGAGCGCCGTTCGGTTGAAACTGGGAAACGGCGCGGCAGTCGACTTGGAAGTTTCCTGAGCGCAACCCGCTTTCCCTGTCGGCTCCGGGCGTAGCCTCGGGCACCGCGGTAAAGGGGAAGACTCGTCTGGACACTGAACGTCAGCTGTGCTCCAACTCTGTGCGGCGTTCCTCTGCCGGACTGCCCCAGCGCTTCGACCGTCCGTGACGCGACAGCGTCTGAAGCCAACAACTCCCGCCTCTGGCGCACCGCGGCCACGTTCGAGACAGAGCCCGTCGCAAGCGACCGACCTCAGGTGCTCCCACGCCCTCTGCGAGCCTCGTCGTGCCGGACTGCGCCAAAGTGTGGTATTGTTCCCATTGCTCTTGTTGTGTATTCTCTGTTTTGCCCATAGCTATTAAGTTTCTCTTGTATTCTTCCACCTGATTGAGACTGTGTCTGCATTATCCTTTTACTTTTGTCACCATCTTACTAGCCTTTTATTAAATGTTTCTACTGCTCTGTTCGTCACGTGCTTTGTCTTTGTCCCCCCGTCCCTGGAGCCCACGTGCTGTGGGATAGCGGGCGCCCGAACCCCTGTTGCGGTCTGCGGCGAGTGCGCTTCCCCTCTCGCTCCGCACCGGACCGTGACAGACGCCGCCCTCGGAGAATGGAACAAGTTTCGAGAGAGCCTACATTTGTGTTGAACTTCCTACGACTCTCTGAGACGTTTGGGCGAAGTTTAGATGTCTGGCGGTGAAGTGACGCGTTACTGAACACAAGTCTTTCGAAGAGTCCTGAATAACATATGCCTATTCATAAAACTTTTTTTAACATCCTGGTTGGAAAAAGGAAGTAATAAAACGAATTTATAACGAAAAAGAAAATGTTGTTATGGCTATATTGACGGCGCAATACGAATTTGTAGTTGGCGCCCGCGGGTGCCGCGGAAAAGTCGGAAAAGTGGTCTCTATTTGTCACGTGACTGGTACATATTTGTCACGTGGTGCTTGCGCTCTTTCGGAAGCTTCCTATGGCCGCTAAAAGTAACTTATTCATCTTTGTTTGAAGTATAACAAAAACTAAGATTAATAAGTAACTTTTAGAGCTCAAAGGAAACTCCTGAAAAAGCGCAAGCAGACGTGATAGACCTGTGCGCCGGTCAGATGACGGTGGCGGCGCCCGAAGCAGACGAAATGGTGTGGCGCCGGCGACGGCGGCGTGGAGAAACGCGTTGAAGCGGTGTCACACAACGCTCAGCGTGCGGCGGCGGCGGCGTGACTTTGCGGCGGCGGCGACACAGCGCGGCGGCCCACAGGCCTACCACGTGACCAGCGGCGGCTCCCACGGGCGCCAACTACAAATTCGTTTTGTACCGTAAATATAGCTCTAAATTATTTTAGGGCCGAAGCTCCTTAGGGGCTAACCATGTCCGTATGTCCGGCGTATGTCCGGCGTCCGGTGATCGTGCTCCTGCTCGTGAGCTCACGTGCTCAAGTAGAAAAATATATATATATATAAAATAATGATGAAAAAAAATTATAAAAAATATTGTGGACAAAAATATGTTTGCGCAGTCGACAGGATTCGAACCTGTGTGGGGAGACCCCAATGGATTTCTAGTCCATCGCCTTAACCACTCGGATATGACTGCGGGACGAGTAGGGGGCTCTGAGACGTGGTTGTAATTTAAGAGCTGGGGATGTCATGGATGAAACGTTGCATGTAGCCGCTCAACGTCTATACAGGAGAGGGCGCTGTGGTCAAATGGGTATATAATCGCGTTAAACTTGGCATGCATTGTCTCAACGTTTATAGACGAGAATGCCCTGAGGTCAAATGCTCAAATGCGTATATATCCACGTTCCATACCACACATTCTCCTTCTGACATGGATGAAAACGAATGAAAGGCTCGGCATGCTGCGGCTCAGCGTTTACGCAGACAAGCACCATCAGAGCTTCGCCCCAATCAACATCACTCACCACGTGGAGATGCGGTCAATTTTTTTTCTTCGTTGTAAATTCGTCTAATAATATTCTTTTTCGATCTAGCCTGTTGAAAGAAAGCTTTTTCTAGGGCTGGGCAATTGATCGATTAACCTTCCGATTAATCGATTAAGGCTTTATTCGCGATCAAATTTTTTAACCGGTTAATCGGTTTTTTAATCGGTACTCAAAAGAAGTCCGTTCCCAGCCAGGTGCTATGAGCAAGGTTCAATTCTCGCGCTCGCCAAGCGTCACGTGTTCGAGGATATACATTACAGTTCTGCCGAGGCCAGACGAACAAGCCGGGCCCGCAATTGATCCCCGCGTGACCGCGAAACTTCACGTGTTGAGGATCTTTTACAAATCCTGCCCAGTCAAGACAAACAAGCAGAAAAACAAGCTGGGAAGCTAACAACGCTATGGTTACTTGTTCCAGTATTCGGCACGTAAAAATGGACGAGTTCACGAGTATGAAAGGCAATCTCGTTTGAAATTTTGGGTTTAAAGTACATTCCAGTGGTGAAGGTTTTAACTCGAAGGAAGTCCACTGCATCATCTGCAAAAAGCCGTTTTCGTACAGTGGAAGCGTAAGTTCGCTTTAGTATCGCCTACTGGCGAAGCACCCATGTAGAGCAAGGACCATCCGCCAAAACGCAGACAACAATCAACGCCTTCTCATCGAGGTTCCTTTCTCTGAAAAAGAAGGAAGCATCGCCAAAGCTCTGACTTCTTGTCTTTTTGTCGGAGAATGTGGACAAACTTCTTTGTCTTCGGAGCTAGAGCAAAAATATGTGAGTCTTTGAATCGTTGAACTATATGTATCCTCAATTCTAAATCTCCTTTGCGCCGTGTAACAGAGAATGAAATAAGTCTTCAAAGGCAAGACGAGTTGTTACATTCTTTTTAATATATTATTTATAAAAACTAACGCAACCGAATAATCGATTAATTAATCGATTAAAGGGTGGCGATTAATCGGGTTAAAATTTTTAATCGACGCCCAGCCCTACTTTTTTCCTTTGCATGTGTCCTAAGGTGCAACCCCAACGTCCATGACATTTTGGAGCTTTTTTGACGGCTTGTTACTTTCTTTCTTTCTATTTTACAATTGTAAAATTAATGTCAAATTAAAGAGCTGTTTTTCAACGATACTTTAATGTCTCGATATAGTGATTATTTTAGTTGTTAGTTAATTATTCAGCTTTTACTAGACCATAACATCTAATGTTGAAAAAATTATTTCTCGAGTTATAACGTACCATCGTCCCCGACATTTTACGTGAACGCTCGGTTGGATGCAATAAATTAAAAAAGTAAGCAACGCATTGTACAGATAATGTATATATTTTTAAAAAACTTAAAAATGGTGTTATTTTATGGCGCTATAAAATCGGAATCACGTAAACTAATCAAAATAACGAGACATTAAATTATGAATCATCCTCCGATATTGCATTTTCCAGAACTTCCATATTGATATATTACACGTTAAGAATGTTATAAGACCTCAAACTTTTAGCACCAAAATCTGTATGTAGCTACGCTTCATACACATCTTGATGCTTAAATTATGGTTGTCAGTTATCTGAAGCTTGATCTGAGATCCCAGTAAACGCTTTTCCGTCCTCCACAAATGTTTAAACAGTTCGCGACAAAGCAAAGCAATATTACGTGAGCTTCCTGACACCGAAACTAATGCTGAGGATGTCGCACTTTTGAATCATGACGATCGGCAGTTGCGTTTGATTTGTTACTAACCACCAAGACGGCGGCGCCCACAGCAATATCGGGGGAAAAGTGCCGATACATCAAGCGTAGCTCATTTGGTTTAGCTCACTAGGCTAAACCAAGTGCGGTGGGGGATCTTCTGGCCGAGTGTGTTGTGGCACCGCAGATCAGAGCACGTGGAGAAATGCTCGAGCGCAAGCTCCGTTCAAAGCACGGAGCTCACGCTGCAGAACCTGTAGGGACTAAAGCCCCCGATGTGGTCTGCGTTGGTCTTTCAAGTAACCTCAAAGGTGCCAGTGCACGAGGTCCGTGTCTCGAGCGGCCTTTGGAGGCATATGGCGGCGCAGCACTAAATGACTGGCCCTTGAAAGCAAATGGCGGCGGATCACCCCTTCGTGGCACGTGTCTTGCGCGTTTCCACAACAATGGATGGCGGTACTTGTATGAAAATTTTACCTTATCTCCACGTGGTGAATGATGTTGATTGGGGCTGAAGCTCTGGTGTTTTTTGTCTTCGTAGATGCTGAACCGCAGCATGCCGAGCCTTTCGTTCTTTTGCTTCTATGTCAGAAAGAGAATGTGTGGTATGGAACATGGTTATATACGCATTTGTGCATTTGACCGCAGCGCCTTCTCGTCTATAAACGTTGAGCCAATGCATGCAAAGTTTAACGCGATTATTTACGCATTTGACCGCAGCGTCCTCTCCTACATAGACGTTGAGCGGCTACATGCAACGTTTAATTCATGTCAGAAACCCCAGCTCTTGAGTTACTACCAAATCTCAGAGTCCCCTACTCGTCCCGCAGTCGTGGCCGAGTGGTTAAGGTGATGGACTAGAAATCCATTGGGGTCTCCCCGCACAGGTTCGAATCCTGTCGACTGCGCAAACATAATTTTTTCATCATTTTTTTTCATCTTTTTTATATTTGTTTATATTTTTTTTCAACTTTTTTTTTTTCGAGAACGAGCACTGGACGCCAGACGGACACTGGACGGACGGACGGACATGGCTAGCCCCTAAGGAGCTTCGCCTCTAAAACGCCTTTATCAAGGGGCTTTAGCAGGGACCCTGGGTTCAGTCGCCCGTCTGCATGTACCACATATCCTGCGTAATGCACGTTAAAGACCCCGAGCTAACAGTTGTACTGCACTTTTTATAACCTTCAAAGGGTAACAATGTCGCCCTACGAAACTGCGGCTCTCTAAGAAACTAACGACCAATTTTGAATGCGTCGTTACATTGCATTTTTAATGTGTGTTAGCGTGATCGCGTTCTTCGTGTTTTTTTATCTACATTTTTGATTATGCGGTTATTACTTATGATGAAACAGACTATACTTGTCGGACTTTTGTAAAAATATTACATAACTAAGAATATCGCACGTGAACGCAAAATACAAAAAAAAACCACAGGCGCACCTAATAAAAATAATTGAAGTAAGAGAATTGATTATAGTTGTGTTTTCAAAGGTTTGAGCGCACCAAAAGCTATAAAAGCGAGCTCGATGCTTTGTATGGTGCGCTTGTTCACTGGAAGTGTAGTTCAGGGCAGTATGCTCGTACTTGTATGTTCCGCTTCGCTCGCAGGATAAAACCAAATACTTTACTGGTAATGTATTTAGTGAAACAAAGCTTACCTTCTGTATATGTGCAATGCCCGCAGATTTCGCGTGATTACACGCTTGTTTATCATTATTGTTTTCATTTCCCACTGCGATTTATTTCGTGCTCTTTTGTGTGCTACAAGCATTCAGACCAAGGTAACCCAAAAGCATTCCATTTCGCGCATTGTAAAAGAAAAACAAAAAAAACAACATGCAAATGCCAGGTATGTTACAATCAATACAAAATATTCTAAGCTTGACATGTGACCGCTTGCTTGAGGAAGCATTGTTGTTTGTCAAGAACAATTGCGATTGCATGAAATCACGTGGGAAAAACTCGTTCTAAGCACGCGACCGTTGCCATGCAGTGAATACTCATAATCGGCGCCGAGATGATTGGTAGCTGTCAGCAGGTGGAGTTTTTTTATCAACCCAGAGTTACAATGTTTCTTCTTTCTGTTGTAAGCAATCAGGAGACAACTTACACCAAATCTGAGGGTAATAAAGTACTATGAGCATTCAAACATAACGGCCTGAGCAGTATATGTGTACAAGCTTTAGCTTTTGATGCACTCTTAACTTTGATACGCTCAACGCTAGTGTAAAATGTAGGGCTGTTTCATCCTTAATCAGCGTATTATGTGGGTGCTTACACTATATTTTATACAACGTCAAACTCTACCCGTTTCGCATCTTTTTAATTTTTGCACACCATTACTTGCGCGCATAAATCACCAAACTAAGACTAATACAAAATGCCACAAAAAAAATTTACAGTCCTTTTTTTTTTGCCGCAAAAATAAATTGCGCATTGCCTAACGCTCATTTTCCGCCTAAAGGTAGCGCTAGGTCACAACCAGATGCCAAGTTTCATCCCGAACGGATACATTATTCAAAAGTTATGGGATTTTCTGAGCATTTCAATGGGAAAATGGAGCCCATTTTTGCCCGTTTTCGGTTTCTGGTACCATTGAGCCCCATGTATTCGAAAACTCTGTCGGCCGCCATTTTCCCACTGAACCTTTCAGAAAATCACATAACTTTTGAATAAGGTATCGGATCGGGCTGAAACTTTGACATCTGGTTCTGACCTTTAGCGCTACCTTTGGGCGGAGAGATGCACGTTCGGCGATTCCAAGTTTATTCTTGCTGTAAAAAAAAAACGTATTTTTTGTTTTGTGACACCTTGTACATTGCTTAAACTATGTATAAAAGCTATCCACAGATCCAGAATCTTTGCCTGGCCAGTCATTGTATTTACCACTGAATTCGCATTAAAATTAATTCTTATCATGTATCGCTGTGAGTTAATTTTTAACCTGGGCATTTTTTTATTATAACTCCCGCACCAGTCCTACTTTGGGTTTACCAAACTCAACATCTAAACCTGAGTGTCATTTTTTGTGTTTTCCAGTCTCGTGGTTTTGGTCAAAATAAACGCCCAGCTAATTAATTAAACACCTGACCGCCCAAAAATTAGTTTATTTTTTTATTTTTTAGGTACTTAATTCTTTATGCTACAATTTCGGAAACCCAAGTCTATCACGTCATCACGTTTTCCTAGAAATCCACAAAGAGCCAAACACATGCACGACAAAAGGGACGGCCCATCATATTGTCGCCCGCAGAGCCCAGAAAGCAATGCTCGGTTACAGACTTCTAGAAGATTCGTGTTCATTCTTGCACCAGACGTAACTTTCGCCCTGCTTTCTTGTTCTCGAAAGTGCCAGTTCATCCTCGCCCGCGCGCGCGACGCTCGAACATTCTTTGCCGAACTTTCGAGATGTGACGCACTGTAGATAAGCAGCTGCCAGCGACCTTGTCGAGTCAGTCTCGCTCTCGCTGTCTGTTACGCTACCAAATCACCGCCTGCTTTTCTGCTGCCTCGATACTCTTTCTTTACTTTTTTGTTAGGCACAAGTTGTGGGGATTCCTCATGGTCTCCCTTCCCCGACGGCTTCGATAACGGCCGCGGGTCGGAACGCTCGGCCATCTTCGCCGTGAGCTCTGACCTTTTCGTGAGGCGGAGGGCCGCCCTGCCTGGGGGGCTCTCCTCTCACTCTCCCGGGGGGGACCTCTTTCCGTCCCCCCGCTCGGATGCGAATCACTGCTGACAGGCAAGGAGGTTTCGCCTCGACTTTTCCCGCTTTCGGGAGAGGGACTCGTCCGGGTGACCGCGAAAGAGATCGGACGTGTATCGGCGACTTCTCCGACGCTTTCCCGGTCTTGGTCTCTCGGAACCCCGAGTCTGGCAGGTAAGGACCTTTTCTTACCTTGCCGGCTCAGGGGGCATTTTGGATGGGGACATTGCAGTTCATTTAGAAGAGTATGTTAATAAATGCTCTTGGACTCTGTCCTTACTCTGGTACGTGTGTCTTCTCTTCCGCTATATTCGAGAGAGCGAGACAAGGTAGACGATCATTGGCACCGACGGAGGTAATTAATCGAACCGACCCGCGGTAATGTAGCCCCAAACGTCGTCTATATTGCCGCGGAGATGTGGGGACCGCAGGGCTACCAGGTTTGACGGCTC
>JAZHYW010011298.1:0-25677 GCA_037355805.1 Ixodes ricinus | reverse complement strand
GATGCTTCAAAGGTGTTCGTAAAAAATGGCCTGCACCGAAACTTGAACCACTTCGCTGCGGTTTTAAAGCGGCTCCAGTGCCAATGTTTCATTGGTTGTGTGCCAGCGCGGGACGATATTGCCGCGCGTGTTGATCGAGAAGATGGACTTCTCCGCTCCATTCTAGATTTAGAGGATTCGCGCAACACTCTTACCCGCAGCGTGAACGATGAGCAGGTCAGAATGGACCTATGCCTAGGTCAGTCTCGCTCCACCACTTCATCCTGCTGTTTCCCCGACATCGACGCCTGCGACGCGAACCTACTTTTATTTTGTTTTGGGCGACAAGTTCGCCCTCACTAAACGTTTAGTTTTCTTTAGTTATTCTTCGCCTCATCATTTGTCAATCGTGACAATATTTGGATCACAAAATAAATCGAAATCGACATAATACAGCAAACATAGCCGCGTGCATGTTGAAACCGAAACCAACTAAATTAAAGCAAAAAAATAAAATGGCGGCGTGTGCGTCACCGCACTTATATTCGCCGGTCGGGAAACTACTGATTTAAAAGATCGACAAATCGGCACGTTTTTTTATAACGCGAAATGTGTTTATGGGCGGAATTGAATCGAAAAGAGTTACGCTTGGAACTAAAAGGCTTTAAAAACAAGTCAACATTATGCAAGCTCAACCTATACAGGCAACATATACAGTACGAAAAAACATTATGAGTAATAATTAGTTATGCATAAGCACATTTAGACGCAACTAATTGTAAAAGGTAAGATTTATCCAACGGCTCATTGGGAATCGAACTCAGAACCGTGCGAATCGCAAGCCCGATTCATTCATTCGTGGCGCATTTACTCGGCACCACGAGGAGAGGAAAGAGAGAGCCAACAGCACGACCAAACAGAACTCACGTAAGCTTGAATAAGCAGGTGACCATTGGCGCGCGCAGCTGGCTCCCGAAATGACAAAGCAATGCTCCCTTCGTGATCCCACATTGTCACGGGGCAGGTCATAACATACCAACGAATATCGTTGTGGGCGTATAACGTCATGACTTAGCACATAACGATTACTTCAGTTACCACAAGGGGCTCCTCACAATCCAAGAGCACTAAGGACTGAGGGCGCTAACACACCCTCGGAAGAAACAAAAACCTAAAGTATTTGCAGAACCCGTGGAAACTTATCATTAAAAGCATGCTCTTCGCACTCCAGCCTTGAATACATTTCAGCTTGTGTTGATCATTCTGATAAACCGGTGAGCACATGAGTCGGTCATGTGTGCAACACACCAAAAGCACACCCAAAGATCCCCGTAACCAAGCATCCCAAAAAATACAACACTCATAATGCACAGACGGCGGCACGTCATGTGCTCTCCTACAGCTTGTCAAAATGGTTCGAACAATTCTTTTTGAGCAAGCGTCCACTTTCCGACATCAGGTATGAGCACTGCACGTGTAAAGGAACCAACCTTGAAAGAGTTGAAGCGTCTGTGCTGGCGTCGTGCACTACCAAGTGGCGATTCTGGGGCCCGCTTTCACTGACGCACTCGGGTCTACGTCTCTCGCCCAAGAAGCACCCAAAAACAAAAACGAATGCCAGAAATTGTAATGCTGAGAAATCGCTTATGCGCATTTGAAATGTTCTACCTATCACCAAAATGATTCATATCTGTATATGATTTGTTTTCCTAATACATACGTAAAAGCCAATTTTAAACTTGAACCTATGCATCTTTCCAGCGACAGTCTCGAACAAGGGGTTTTACAAAGCCATCACCGGTCTTGAGAGTGTGCGTCAGTGTTGCACAACTGCAATGGGCCGTGGGGTTTCTTGTCAATTGGCTGTGGCAGCCTGCGTAGGAGCAATTGCGGATATTGATGGCAGCTAAATAGCTTCGTTTTATTGTTGTTTTTTGTGTTTTAATGCTAAATAGAATGCCTCGAGGCCTTTGATAAAACATTGCACCATTTTTGGGGACAAAATAAAGCAAATGAAAATATGTTTGCTAAGACCGTGCGCGATAGAGGGAAGGCGACTAGAATTTTTGTTTGATATTTCGCAGATTTTTCACGCCGCGTAACTCTCAACCAGCTCGGTTCACAAGTGTTCTAACTGTCGAATATATCTGAACGCACAACACAGCCCTAAAGGCATGGCCGTATTCCCCGCTCACAACATGAAATCCAACAAGACTCATCAATCGAACATATTGCGCATAGCCCAAGGTGCCGCGCTATCAAAACAGTGTTTATTTTAGAAATCTGTCAATAAACGCAGCCTATACTAGTCTACAGTGTTGACGACAGTCCCTCTACAACGGTCAAACGAAATCCAGACTTGTTTTGAAAGAAACACACACAAAAGATTTAAACAGTTAGGTTTGGAACACACCTGTCAAAAAAATCAATAATATTACGTGAAAAAAAAATTGTGTTGGACGGCGCGAGACGCGTTTTAGCCTGTAGTCACCTTCTTTTCCATCTGTTTTCTCTCTCGGAAGTTCGGGCGCGTGGAGGAGAGTGGATCAGCTTAGCCATCACGTTGAGGTGAAGAGAGTTTATGACAATCTCGTGGAGGTGGAAGAGTGTAGGACCAATCCAGTGACGTCATGGACTTTGCGTGCAGAATTTAGAATTCTCGCGCCGTCAATATTGCTCTAACTTTTTTTTTTTAACGTAAACTTTATCCTTTTTCTGACGTTTCCAACCAGACTCTTAAAAAATAAAAAAGTAAAAGCCATTCGCTTCCTTCATTTTCAGTGGCTTTTAGAGGCACGTTGTGAACAGAGGCTTGTTTTCGCAGAATTGTACCAAAGCTAAAGTAACGTGTCGTTTGTTTGCTCCTTCCTCATTACCCTGTACGAGCAGCTATTTTTCAGCGAAAATAGCCGGGAAGGCTTTCCGGAGATTATTGTCAGCGGAGATAATCCTGGAAGAACGTCGAATGGCGCTCGTCGAGGGCTGTTCGACGTTAGCTGACTTCTTTCGTTTCCCGCAAAGGCCGAGCAGGCAGCGAGCACTGGTATTCCCTTGTTCTCATAGTTGAAGATATCACAAATAATCGTAAGCATATTCAATAGGCAAATAAAGTAAGCATTTTAAGAGAAAACGCCGGCGAACTCCGAATGCACAGCCCAGGAGTGTGACAGAAATTTCTGGCTAATAGGGATCGTGAGAGTCGCAAAATGACGGCGGCCGGTAAGCTCTTTCTGGAAAAGTCTGATAACCGTTAATATTCTTTTTAATCTATACCAACTGCACTTGAATCATGTCCTCAAATTATGACCCTGCGTTTTTTTATGAACACATTTAAAACATACATGCATTATTTTAAAAGTTCAGTTTTTCAAGCAGTTCACTCAATTTATTGTTTTCTGTCCCAGGAGCGCAACGCCGTGGAGGCGTGATAAGCTACAATACTTTTATGGACAAAGTTGTTACAATGGTACAAGAGGAACTATATGAACGATTGAATGGAAGCATGCACCGTGTCCGACTGCCTGACCACCTTGTGTCCGTGAGTGGCCGCAGGATTAACCTTGGCGAGGATCGCTTGTCACGCATTTTCGGTCTAACTTTTAAATTTTGGCGCAACGGAAACTGCGAAAATTTGATTTATCGTGGGAAGAAGGACGACCCAATTACCGTACGTTGTCCCGTCCAGTTTAATGACCTCAAAATACAGCTGCCACTGTTGGACAATGAAGGAACTGTATATGTGGTGCACGTCACATTCGACCGGAATGCTAGTTCTTCAGGTAAGGTGGGTGCCGCTCATTTGTGTTTATTTTTAATAATCCATAATTTCATCCTTCTGTATCTTGTCTCCCTGCATGTTCCCTCGTTTCTACTTTTTTTGTCTAAAAGATTATATTTACTAATTGAAAAGAGCGTAGAACGTTCTGCCTTAAATGGTATTTAAAACCTATATTGTATATGTTAAAGAAGAAAAATTATGACGTACAGGTTAGAGCTGGTACAACAACATCATTAATCGATGAAAAAACAGTGAGTGCGCAGGCGAGCTGGTAGGGTGTTGAGCTGGTGGATGTTATTTTCTCCTGTCTTTTTTCTTCGACCAAGTTAGCCAGCTTTTACACAGTCTCAGGTATTCTACATCACGATTTATAATCGAGACTTTTGCGGTTTTTCTACCATGAATGACATAAATAAAACATCGCCTAAAAATGCGCCAATAAAAACTAGTAAATATTGCTCGAAACTGAAGGCTAAACAGAAAGAATGGGGACATTGCCACATAGCTTTGGAGCTCCAGAATCTGGGAATGAGACATTTTTACGGCGATATCTGTTACGGGCTCGTCCCCCGGTTTTGCAACAACGTGAGCGTAAACGAATTCAGTTTCCCCACTAAATTTAGTAGAAACATTGACGTCGCGTTGCCTGCCAAGATACAGCTGCTGCAGCCACTTGGCAGCCGCCATCATCCATCCATGTCAGATGGCGTTTTGGCAGTTGTGGTGGCAGGCTGCCATCAAAATAGCGTGGGTGATATTCCGTGATTGATTGAAATTGTTTGACGAAACATGTTTTTGAAACCCGGCGTGAACGGTAGCCCGGTCTTTGAGGACCCGGTAAAAGTTTCACGAAATCGCACAGCACCGGGGAAAAGTAGCACAGCACGCATCAAAAGTCGCATCGAAAGAAGCATCGAAAGCAGACGCCGGTACGTAGTCTGCTTTCGATGCGAGCTGCGCTGCTTTCCCCCGTGCTGCGCTTTCGTAGAACTTTCGCCGGGTCCTCAAAGATGAGGCTACCGTTCACGCCGGGTTTCAAGAATTTGCTTCGTCGAACAACCTCAATGAAGCACGAAATATCACCCACGGTACAGTGTACTAGATCTACGGCTATTTTATGGCAGCCTGCCGCCATTGCGCTGTCCGCCATATTACTATGATGGCTAGAGATGATATAACTCTACCTAAAGATGGCCGACCGTGGCCGCATTCCGGTCCATAGGCAGAGCTGGTCAAACGCGATCCAATTGTCACGAGATCAGTGTATGCACTAATTAACTTTCCCGCTAAATTTGGCGGGAAAACTAATGTCACGTGACCTGACATCACGGGACCTAAGACAGAATTCAGGTTCCCCGCTAAATTCAGCGAAAACATTTACGTTACTTGACGTATGCACCAATGCAGTTTACCTGCTAAATTTAGCAGAAAAATTAACGTCATGAGACATATGCACCAATTCAATTTGCCTGCTAAATTTAGCGAGAAAATGACGTCACGTGACCTATACACCAATTCAGTTTCCCCACTGCATTTTGCCGGTAACTTTGATGTCACCTGGCTTGACATTACGGGACCTACGAAACGAATTCAGGTTCACCGCTATATTTAACAGAAATATTTATGTCACTTGACGTGCGCACCATGCAGTTTACCCACCAAAGTTAGTGGAAATATAGAAGTCACGCGACTTATGCACCAATTCCAGTTTGTCCTCTAAATTTGGCGAGAAAATTGATATTACGTGACTTGACGTAATGGGAACTACAGACAAATTCAGATCTCCCGCTAATTTAGCAGAAATATTGACGTCACGTTACCTATGCAACAATTCAGTTTCACCCCTAAATTTGGCGGGAAAATTGATATTACGTGACTTAACGTCAGGGACCTAGACATTCTTTTCGCGCGAACGCGCCAGCCTACAGTCCGGCTTTTCCGAAATCCTTTTTTTTTTTATGGTCTTCGTTCTATTTCTAATCTTTACAGAACTACCACTGAGACTGAAGAACAGCAACTATTTATCAATTAGTTTTATGTAAACTGTGCGATAATAAACGAAAATACCAATAAATCTAAACGGTATTAGCGCACACGTAGAGAGAAGAGAAGATATAGGAAAGAGCGCTTATCTTGTCTCTTCTACTCTCTACGTGTGCGCTAATACCGTATAGACAATTCAAATACCAACTAGTCCATTTATCAATGAAAAAACAGTTAGGGCGCAGGCGAGCAGGTGTAGGTTTACCTATTTATCAACCCTTTTATACCAAGAAATATTTATGTAAACAAATCGTACACCTTTTTTACATAGCGATTAAAAACAGAACTATCTGTAGGGATCTGAAATTGTAATTAATAATTTATCTTTCTCTTTTGTCATAAACGAGTTCGACAAACACAAAAATATAATTTTACTGATCTAGAAGATGAGACACTTTTTTACCCCAATCAAACAACGCACAATATTTAAAAACCGTCATTTGGGCGTCCATAGCATAAGAGTTTTGATCAAGGGTTATCTGGGGATAGTGCGTCTTGCTGATCGACTCCGCCTATCTGAAAACTAGATTTGATACATTTTCTGAAGATTGGACCAAAGAATTAAAATGTGATTTTAGGTGTAAATTAGATCACTAACAGAATCTGATTATGTAATCAAAATATACATTTGTTACAATTTCCCTCCTTGCAGGTACAGATCATATGATATTTAAGCGGTTTATCTGGAATAAAAAACAGTTACGAAATCAGGAATTCCGACGGGGAACCGGTATATCCGCCTCCAGCTGCATATTGTCTGAAGGCAAAGTCACCGATCTAGTTTAAAGGCATTCTACAAACAAAGTTTGATAATTTGACTGAGCACGGATTATTCAAAAGCGCTGTGGTATACTCACTTCAAAAAATCCCGAAAGCCCATTCTGAAAGGCTAAAACAATTATAAAATATACTTCAACGCCCACGTACATAAATATAATTTAATGTAATAAAACTTGTCAAACTTGAAATTTTTGCGTGTCATGTTGTGCTAAACATATTTGTTGTTTGACTTATATGAGACTATGTGGGCTAACGAATAAACTTAAGTTACAAATAATTAAAACTACTTTTACTTCGGAAAAACATTATTTTGTCCAAAAATATTTAAATATTTTTTAAATTTGTTTTTAGTGAATTAATATACACTTTGGCAGTGAACGGTCCGTTTAATTTTTTAATGTCGGCGGTAGTTGCTACGAAGTTAAATGGACACGATTTGTTTTGCAGATTTGTTTAAAAAAGCCATGACAGCCCCATTGAAAATGACACTCTCAGCCGCGATATTTAAGGGGAATCTTCTCAGCCTTTCAAACCCCTTCAGGCCATCAGACTCCTCAGCCCCTCAGATCCTTCAGCCCTTCAACCTTTCAGACCATTTCAGCCATTCAATCCTTTAGATGCCAAAGTATGTGAACCATAGATGAAAAATTCAATTGTTTAGAACGTCATTTGGAAGTATATCTTGTAAATTGAGCTTTACATGCATGTTGAAACTCAGAAAGACAATAAAAACCCGCGTGTATTCCAAACCTTGGCGCAAGCAGTCTAGAGAACAGAAGCGATCAGAACAAGCATGGTGAAAATCAGCCAAAAGATGTAGGAAACTCTAGAACAATACAGGAGACAGGACAGACGCTGAACTCGCAAATCAATATTTCACCCAGGAGAGAAGAACAAAGATGTTCACATCTATAAAACAGGCACGTGTTCATGGCGCAATAACTCAAGGGCGCGAGGCGATGACTCCAGCTCATCTAAGCTTATATAATAATAATAATTCTTTAGTTTTTGTGCCCCCAAACAACTTTTCAGTCTCCACTGTGGTGCACTAAAATGCTAAAATACAAATACCGCAAAAACTAAAATATTAAATACATATACCGCTAAAAGTGTGGTTTGAAAACGACACATTCTTTTCCAGATAGGGCAACTGGAGGTTTGCTCACATAGCGCTCCCACAAACTTTTTATGATAAACGCCTCGTAAATTTCTCTGATAGCGTTTTCCTTATATCGACCGATGAGTAGCGATACTGGCCAGGGTTGGATTGCAAGACCAAGCTTGACAATGTTTGGGTATATGACTCCCCACCGTTGAACTAAATGACAGTTACAAGTCGCTCTTGCAGCTCCTGCACGACGCTGGACTGCCCTCCTTTCTTTGAAACCTCCCCCCCCTATTATGCCTTGTGGCACATTTTAAGAATAAAAAATAAAAACTAACTGACGGTTATGCTCTCGTAGTCTATCATTAATTCACCGTCCCATATGTCCTGGGCACGTTCTACCATATTATTAAGGGGATGCTGTACACTACGCAAAAGGTACAGGGCACAGAAGAGGGTGTTTCTCTTTACATTTCTGCCGGGAATCTTTGTCAATATTTAAGTGCACCTTGGAACAAATTTGTGTATTTTGAGGTGCTGAAAAAAAGCTGGAACTGCATATCGTTCAGCTGCTTGTATAGCTATGTGATACCTAGTGCAAACAGACCTATTTTGTTCTTGTTCTTTGTTCTTTTCTTCTGGGTGAAATATTGAGTTGGGAGTTCAGTGGATCTCTTGTCTCCTGTATTCTTCTACAGTTTCACTACATATATCCGTTGATTTTACCATGTTTAATGCTTACCAACTAGCCCAGCTCACCACCCTTATACCGATCAGAACAAATAGTGGCAAACGTGTTCGTTGTCGCCAAACATGTCTGATATGCAGGGTAGCTCAACTCTTAAAACCGAGCGGGTGGACCCCACACCCACAAACACTGTCAGTAACTCACTTATAAAAAACCACGAGCGCTAAACCAAGATCCGTCGCCGTTGAAGAAAGCCTTAGCACGGTCACGGTGCCGTCCTCTGATGCCGTCGAGGCCGCGTCGCCGGCCTCTTTCCCGCTCGCTGGAGCGAGCGTCTGAAGCCGGACGCACCGAAAGGCGACAGAAACGGGGGCAGGCATTTAAGAGACCTTCTCTTTTATCTGCACGCAGCTGCATTAAGAAATAGATTCACGCGTGGGACGGAAAGCCTACATTGAGCAAACGTTTGTTGGGGCCGTCGGATATCAAATGGCCAAGCAAATTCCCTGACGCACATATCCTGGAGGGTCACGTGATCTCTCCCACATACCTGTTAAAACTATTTTGAAGGGTCAGCTGCTTTCCCGGAAAAGATTGGGACAGAGATCACAGGCCTCTAAAAAAACTTGGACGAACCTTTCAAATTATGTCAGAAACTTTCGAAGGGTACGTTAAACCGTTTTAGAAATCCTAGTGAGCCCCATGAACAAATTTTCAATAGGGAGCTGAAAGTAAATATTTCGGTGGGGATCCACCTGGTTAGGAATGACAACTAATGGAGAAGAAAAACTCTAACTAAAAAACGTCAGCCAGTCAGCCGGGACACTTCCAAACACCTACATGTACGGCTTGCCGTGCGTCACGCGGGGCGCTACGAACCGCAACACGCGTGCAGAAACAATGGCCGCTTTAAAAAAAAAGATCTCAACAACACCGGGCAATTTGCAAGACGACGACAAGAACGAAAACAGTCACCTGTGAACAAGGGGCCAAACTGGCCTTGAAACGTCGGGCTCCATATTATTTTTGGTTAACGTTTTCCTTTTACATCAGAAGGGAGCTATACAAATTTGGTTTGTGCAAGTGAATTATACCGCCAGGGGGGAAATCGTATGGAGCCTAACCGTCATAATAATTACGACAATGAATTAACTATAATTTGTCAATTTATTTTTTGCATAATAAAAATAACCATGCGGTTCCAAATAGAAACTTGCTGGGCGTCATCGGAAACCACAAAATCAGTCAATATTGGAAATAATTCGAGCGCGTTGGAAGCAGGGTAGTAGAGCTACAGTTACCATTCGCTTAATAGATGTAAGAATAGCGGCGCGAACACACGAATGATAAAAGACGGAAAACCTGCGCGGGAGCGTTTTCGCAACGGCAGCCTAGCGTCTGTTGCACAAGTGGCAGCTATGGCGCAGCAAGCCTGTCTAAAATACTGACGTATTCGTTTTCAACGACGCTCAGCAAGTTTGTAATTGGAAACATATGTTTATCTTCACTAATTGAAGTATAGGTTATAAAATTCAGTCAAATAACCGACTTATCGTAACGATTAACCTCCTTTATTATGTCGCACTTGCTGTATAATGCACCTGTGCAGGCCACATTAGTGTAGCTTTAAAGGCTTTTTAAATAGTAGCTCGAAACGGTCTAAGAAAATGATGCTAATGCTTCTCTTTAGCGTAGGTTTTCCTGAAGAATCTAGATATCACCATTATTTGTTCTAAAAAAACACTAAGCGTGACGAAAATCGAAAAGTATGCAGACGCTCGCCGCCGCCGAACGTCATTGGTTGGTCGAGTCGTGATGTCATAAAATGAGCAGGCGTGATTCCAGTTGCGTCTGTCGCACAACAATCAACTGGAAATCCTTACCTCCGTTTCGACTCCGCTTCGCGCAAGCTCCTCATATTCGCTGAGGTCCCTGCATTTTTTGTAGAAAGAAGCTTTGGAACTGCTGGCCTATCCCTTCGTTTCACCTTCCGTCCAGACGCAGCGGATGCTACGAGAAAACGGGACCAATCAAGCAGCGTCAAAAGTGCAAGTCACTGTGCCTTCTTTGTTTATGATTGGTTCAGCGATGATAGAACACGGACAGAAATATCACGAACACCATGATGGTGCCCTTTTGACGCTGTCTGATTCGTCATATAATCTCGTAGCATCGGCTGCGTCTGGACGGAAGGTGAAACGAAGTATAGCAACCATTTAGTGGAAGTAAAGGTCTTCTTTTCCACACCCATCCGTTCTGAGATATGAAACTAAGGCTCGTTCACACACTTGCAACCGACTTCAACCGAGACCGCTAAAACCTCTTAGAACCTCGTAGGACGAGATGGTTGTCATTGAAACCGAGGACGCCGAAGTCCGCGCTACTGCGCTTAGTCGGTCGTACCTGGTTGTAAGGGGTTGCAAGAGGCCCTCCAACAAACCAATAAGAAGCCGACAACAAAAAAGGAGTTGTAGTGTAGCGGCCGAGGCCGAAGTGACGAGAAGTCGAACAACACATTTATTATACGAACACATGTTTATATAGGCAACAACACTAGCGACACACACAATCAAGGTTGACAGACGTAATACAGAAACCGAAACTACGACACAACATATTCCCCTCCTTAAAAGAATAGCAAGTAGGTTAGTAAATGGGTAGTATGTTAGTGTTGTAAGTTGGCTATGTACAACATGAAAACAACTGAAATGAAAAACAATTATTATTTTACATATTTCGGAACACATTTCAAGTCAACAATTCGGTATGTGGAAACATTAATTTTCGAAAGTTCTTAAACGTGATCGCCGTAGCGGTCTGGAGCCCGCCTCTCTCTTGGTGGCTGAACACGTCGAGCAGGAACCTCCTGCTGCTCGGCTGCCGGGACAGTCGGAACCACCAATGGCGCAGGCTCGGAATCGGAGTCTGGGCGGATGGCATCTGGATCCTCCCGAGAAGAGACTCGGCGTCAGGCGCCGGGTGAACGGAAGGAGGGTCCTCAGGAGGGGGGTCTCTGTGTCAGAGACCGGGTACTCCGACGGGAGCAGGTGGAGAAGCAGTCGAAGCTGGAAGGAGTTCAGGCGCCCAATGAGCAACTGAGGAGCCATAGCTCCTCGCTGACGGGTCCCAGTTCCACCTGGTGGTAGAGTGCTTGAACCCGCGGGAACCTTGGACAGCTCCGAAGCATTCCACGTTCTTCCGTCATCTAGGCGGAAGGATGATGGTCCTTGCTGCCCCACCACTTTCCAGGGACGGCTGAATGAGAGATCCCCTTTCCAGGTAACGGAAGCTTTCTTTACTCGAACGAAGTCGCCGACTGGGGCCTTGGTCTTGCGGGCAACACGGCAATGGTCTTTGTAGCTTCGGCTACTGTATTGCTTGCTCTTCACACGCTGGCGCAGACGGCGGAGCTCCCCAGCCGGATCCTTGAAGGATAAGTGACGGGTGCCCTACGACGTCCAGGCGCGTTCTGGAAGCAACCTTCCATGGAGCGCCAGAGCCGGGACCAGCTCCGTCGTAGCGTGCGGCGTGCAGCGGTAGACGCCTAGGTAGTCGAACACCGCTGGCCGAAGCGGTCGGTGCTCCAGCATAGCAACTTGGCCAAAATTCTTGAAGACGCGTTTGAACCGTTCTATGAGCCCTTTCGCCTGAGGGCTTGCCCATTCTTCGACTGAAGAATGGGCAAGGCGAATGGCATCGGTCCTTCTAAGAACTGGAACGAATTCGCGCGACGAAAACTGGGGCCCGTTGTCGCAAACACCTTCGTCGGGTAACCCTCGCGGAGCGAAGACAGAATGCAGGAAACCAGTAACCGTGCTTGTGGAAACTTCTCTGCAGAACTGCACTTCAGGCCACTTGGAGAAATAGTCGACTAAAGTGATGGCGTACTTGCAGTCTTGTGGGGCCCTTTCCATAGGGCCGACAATGTCGATGGCGATTTTCTGCCATGGACGCTCTGGCAAGAGGAACCGGTTGCAACAGAGTAGCTGCAGTCTCGGCCGTCTTGTCTGCAGACTGGCAGGTGCTGCAGTTGTGGATGGCTGCTTCTGCTAGCTAGTCTATCCCCGCCACCAGAAGCGTTCCTGAGACGCGCCTTGGTCCGAACACAGCCCAGGGTGGGCCTCATGTGCTGTTGCGATGACCTGCGGAGTGAGGACCCGACGGAACGACGAGTCGTAACCCACGCATGAAGCTAAATTGTCGACAACGGACAGTTCTTCGCGAACGGTGAAGAACGGCTTGAGTTCACCGCCGAAGAGGCTTCTGGGGAAGCCAGGATGACGTAACGTGACCCTGGACTTGCTCCAAGGTAACGTCTTCGCACAGCGACTGCTCGAATTGCTCCTTGGTCAAGCAGAGCGGTGCAACGAGGGCCACGACTGCTTCGTCGAACGCGACGTCTTGCTGAAGAGCAGCGACTGGAAGGCGGGACAGGGCGTCCGCCACTTGGTTCTCCTGAGCCGTTGCGATACTCTGCAGTGTAGCTGTAGCGAAGAAGTCGCTGAGACCACCTTGCGATGCGAAGGGGCGTCTTCCAGAGCCAGCAGGGCGACAAGAAGGAAATCCAAGGGCTTGGTGATCCGTACGCGGTGCAAAAGGACACGACCCCAGAGGTAGGTGTGCTGACTTGCTCGCAAGACCAGACGCAGGTGAGTGCTTCACGTTCCCCGACTGCGTACTTCTCCGCTGTCGAAAGCGTGCGGGACGCATAAGCGATTGTGCGCAGCCTGTGGCCATCCACCTGCTGAAGAACAGTGCCAAGTCCGATGTCGGAAGCCTCTGTGGGAGCCGATCGCGGGAAGACTCTCGTCGAACATCTGAAGCACCTTGCTAAGGGCCAACACAAACTTGATCTTGCGACAACTGGCGTCGACAGCGTCGCTTCCAGATGAAGGGCTGGTTCTTGCGAAGCAGGACTCGCATAGGCTCTAACACGTCAGCAAGGCGAGGGGAGAAACTTGGCATAGTACCCGACCAGGCCGAGGAACGAGCGTAACTCAGCAGCGTCCGGTTGGGGCAGGTGTGTTGAGAATGGAATCCACTTTTTCTGGCAATGGCGGGATGCCTTCTGCAGTCACCTTATGTCCTAAAAGGAGAGTGCTGCGACGCAGAACACACGCTTGGCACAGAGCTTGAGACCCGCAGCCTTGACGCGGTGAAGAACAGTAGTCCAGGTTGGCCAGGTGCTCTTGCTTACTCTTGCCGAACACTATGATGTCGTCGATGTAGAAAAAGAAAGCCGAGCATCCCTGGAAGGATCCGTGACATCATCTGTTGGAAAGCTGGCTGGAGCCGATGCCAGGCCAAAGCATATACGCTCGGAACGAAAAAGTCCATCGTGCGCGTGACGAAAGCAGTGAGGTCACGGCGCTGTCTCTGGATGAAGTAGCACCTGGTGGTAAGGCCGACTCGAGATCCAGCTTCGAGAAGTGGGTGGCGCCGGCCTAAACTGCTCAGCAACTCTTCTGCATGTGGAAGAGGAAAACTTGTCCCGTGACGTCGGCACATGTTGGGCTTGCGAAGATCAACACAGAGTCGGAATAGCGCCATCCGTCTTTCCACGATAACAATGGGAGACACCCACTCGGAGGTGTTGACGCGCTCTATCACATCCAAGCTTTCAAGGCGACGGGGCTCTGCAGACACTTGAAAGCGGAGGGGACAAGCGGAAGACGCCGGAGCTTCGATGCGACAGGTGGTACCGTGGTTCTGACTTTGACCTTGTGAATATAACCCCTGGCAAGTCAAAGTCCTGGAGCAAGAGGATCCGAACTCGCTAGCAAGAGTCTTCGGAAGCCGAGGGGGGATCCGAACTCGCTGACAAGAGTCTTCGGAAGCCGAGGGGGTACAGGAACAGTCTGTGTTGCGGAGGGCTGGTCGGTTTCGCTTGCAGCTGGCACCGACGTTGTCTCGAAGCAACGAAGATTAGAGCCTTCGATGTGAAGGTCTCAAGCCTTGGGGGCGTCGATACTGAGGAGAGATGTGCCTTGCAACACAACGCAGAGCAGGAGGCGCGCAGTACGTCTTTTTTGAACATGGCTAGAGCGGAAAAGCAGCCACGTACTAGGATAGGCTGCTTGGAGTAGTCGAAACACTTTCACTCGTGGGAGCGAGAAAGCAGCACCTCTGCAGCGAAGTACTTTTTGAAATGGCTGTCCGCCGAAATCGAGACCGACGAACCAAAGTCGAGAAGAAACGTTAACTGCTCATCATCAGCAAGAGACGTGGATAAAAATGCCGGTGCGAGCACGACCAGAGACGGAAAGGACGCTCAAAACTTCGTAATCGTCGGATGAGTGGTGGCAGTCAGCTTCAGCCACGGCAAGCGCGGACGAGGCGTTGTAGCTTGTTGCAGACGGAGCGAAAATGGCCGCACCTACCGCAGTGAAAGCAGCGCTGATCTTGCGCCGGGCAGCGCGATGACGAAGCACGATGCTGGCGGGAACCGCAGCGGAAGGAGAACCTTTTCGAGAAGCGTTCTGCGCACGCACGCCCGATGCCAAGCGGCGGAAGTTGAAACCAAAAATCGAGGAAATTCGGAAGGCTGTGATCAGCGAGTAGCAAACGTAATTGCAGCACATATAATTGTGTTACGCAAAAAAGAAAGCGGACGGAAAAGAATAACACGACGTTTAAGTGGACGCCACGGATCCCCACTTGGACGGCGCGTTGGGCACGCCTTAGGCGATCCCGCGGGAGCGCTTAGGGCTGACAGAGCGACGGTGGTCATGAGACAGTTGACCTTGGCCGGCGGTCTGGGAGGCGCGTGAAACAGCAGAGTCACGGCGCGGCGGTGGGCGGTTGCTCGCTGGCGGGGATGGCTGCCGACGGAAAGACGAGCGAGGCCGCGTTGGCATAGGCCGACGCTGATTGTCGTTTGAAGTTACTCGCTGAACCTGGCTAGGAGTGAACTCTCTGGACTTCCTGAGCCGCTTGTTCGAGCTGCTGTGCTACCAGCACGGCACGCGACAATGAGAGTGCCGAACCTTCGAGAAGAGGCGCTCTCGAAGGTGCTGGGAACCGATGCCTTCTAAAAACTGGTCGCGGAGAGAGTCTTCGAGGGCGGAAAATGAGACAACGCGTCGCGAGTTCTCGAAGTGCGGCAACGTACTCGAGGACAGACTCGCCTGGTTGCTGGACGCGACGTCGCAACCTGTGGCGTTCGACGACGACATTGCTCGCGGATGCGAAGTGCTGTGTTAGAACAGTGACGGCTTGGTCGTACGCAGACAGTGCCGGGAAGTCTTGCCGCTGTCTTCGGTAGTTTTCGCGGCGGCGGCGGCGGGCGGAACGAATGCGGAGGCGTCCGAAGAAGGCGGCGACGAAAAGAAAATCCGCTGACCTTCAAGTCCGAGGCTGTGCAGCAGCAGAGGCCTTGCGACGCTCGGGTGTGAAGTCGGACGCTCCAGAAGCCAGGAGAAGGTCTCGAACATCCGTAACCATTGCGGCCACGCAACGGCTGGACGGCCGGGCACGGGAGGAACGGCGGCGGCGGAGCGAGTCCAGGAAAATCTCATGCCGCGAAGCTACCGGCGAAGTAACGCCGCATGGGAACCACTAATCCTCGTCGCCAATGTAGTGTAGCGACCGAGGCCGAAGTGACGAGGCCCAAGTGACGAGAAGTCGAACAACACTGTTTATTATACGAACGCATGTTTATATAGGCAACAACACTAGCGACACACACAATCAAGGTTGACAGACGTAATACAGAAACCGAAACTACGACACACAGGGGCGGATCCAGAACTCCGTTTGGGGGGGGACGGAAAATTGGTAAGAATACTACCTTCCTATTCTTTTTGTGCTTGCGGGGGGTCCACTCATGTCAAATTGCACTCCGACAAGGGGGAAGGGGAAGGGTCGACTTTGTTTGAGGGGGCGACCGCCCCCGTCGCCCCCTCCTTGGATCCACTCCTGACGACACTATAGGAGTGTGGCTCTTTTTACTTTTCTCTTCATCCCGACGTGATCCCCACTGTCCCGAATCCTGTTCTCTTTAAAGATGGCTGCAGAGTTTAGTTTTTGTTTTGAGGAAGAACTTATTAAAAAAAGTATGAAAGCCGTTTACAAGTCCCTGTGACACCGAATTCCAGCGCAGCTTTTGAGGAGGAGAAGGGAAGGGTACTGAGGGAGGGTATACCCTCCTCCATCCTCGTCACCTCGTGATCCTGTCTGCTACACCTCCTCCCCCTCCTTCTCCTTCGCCTCATCCTTCAACCTCGCTTCGTCTCCTCCTCCTCCTCCTCATGGGGGGTCACATGACCTCGGGGGGGGGGTGTCACGTGACCTCGGGGGGAGGGGGGGTCGCGTGACCTCACGGTTACGCCGACGCCGACGCCGCTCACGCTGGAAACGGGCGCCTAAAAGCTGCGAAAGTTGAACAGTTTCCCTGGATTTGGGACACCTCAAGACACGATTATCGCGATAAATATAAAGCGCGAGAACTCCTGGATTCACCATCGAGAACCTCCTGAGTAAGTATTCATTTCTTAACTTTTGTTTGCGTGAGGTACATATTGCGAGCACGGCAGCTGGATCGCCGCGCGAGGCATATTCCAGATTTTGGCTGTGAATAAATGACCAAGATCAGCAAGCTACTTCGGGTGCACCGTTTCTTAAACGCGTGAAAACAGCACCTTAGCATTACGGCACCTTTTGCACGTGTTTCGATTCGAAACGCTTTAGGGCCAGCGGAGGCGCGCAGGCAGGTACGTTTTATTGACACAGATGGTCGTGGTCGGTGACGCTCGCTGAGATCGTCCATCCTTTACTCTCGGGGTCCGAACCGAAAGCTAAGCACGGGTGCTTCCGCTGCTCAATCGGCAAAGCTCTTGTTCAAAGCTAGATCAGCTAATTGCTCAGACTCGCAGCAATCACTCCAGCCAGAGACTTCCCCCCTCTACCCCCCCCCCCCGGTCGCTACATTTCTCACTATCTGATCTGAAAGCTGGACAGAGGTGCTCCCGCTGCTCCGGCGGCACAGCTCTTATTAATGCAAAAGCATTAACTGTCTCATGGAGCGAGCCGACGTCATCGGCGCTGACACCGAAGCAAACGCACCTTTGCCGTTTGAATGCCTGTTTGGTCTTTGGGAGTAAATAAATAAATAAATCCTTTCTCGAAGTCAAAGTCAGCTCCCAGCTATGAAACCACGCGCAAAGCTAGCCACGGCACCTTTTACACTTCGGTCCCATTGGCTGGCCCGCGTCGACGAAGACTCCCCATTCGCCGGACACGCAGCACCATGGGGTGGCGGTGGTTGAAACTAACGCTGCGCGTCGGTTTCAATGACCAGCCCTTTTATGGCGCTGCGTGTCCATCAACACGCCAACACGCGGAGAGGAAGTGTGATGTACATGCTTTCGCATTTACAACTCATAAGAAGTGTTGAAAGCTAGATCAGCCAGGTGCTCGGAGCAAAAGATTTCGGTAGCCGACTCCTATCGTCGATCGCCAGATTATCAATGCACACGCAATCTAAAGGCATGTTTTATAATTAAAGCAAATTACGGGCAACGCGTGAGTGCGTTTGTCAGAGTGGTGTCACGTCATTGTTGAGTCGCTGTCGCTGATACTCGCACTGACCGAGAATTTTAACACACTAGCATAAAAAGCACTATCCTGGTAGGATAGTCATTTCTGAGTTTCTGTACGTCAACACGCTCAATACTAATTTCATCTCGCGCATAAAGAGGCAAAAAATTCTAGTGCACGCTAGGTTAGCCGTAGCAGTATTGGCATGTTTTTGAAGGTTTACAGCTGAACATCGAGGGAAAAACAAAAGTGGAGAAAAAGAGACACACACTGCTGGACTATCTATTATTTACTGAAATTCTTCTTTTTTTCATCTACCCTCATAAACCTTCAGAATCATGTCATACCAACCAGCTCAGCGTCCAGGCAGTATTGGCAGTCTGTTTTAAGGCAACTCGCCCATTGCGCAAAAGCTCCTACACTTTTGTTCTTAAATGTGTGCCATGCTGTAGCGTGCAACGAAAGAGTGTGTGTAGGGAATGCTTGTATAGATGAGAAAAACTGACTGGCATTCGTTTTCTTGGGGCACAGGTGTGGGCATGTTTTCGAGCTGAAGCACCTAATGAATGTGCAGGTACCTTGAAGAGGTCATATGAAAAACTTATGCAAGTATATAAAGCGCGCATGAGCCAGCTTTTATTTTTATTTTATTTGGGAATACCTACTGGCAAACCACTCAAGGAGCCATGTGACCAGGAGACGGTTACAAACGTCTGAACAAGATGAAGATTTATAAATGAAAACTCAATTATGTATAGTTAACGCACTAGCAGGTACAAAATTAGCAACGGATTGTGTTGACGACGACGTCATTTGGTAACTCGTTCCGTTCTTGAATTGCCCGAGGAAACAAAGAATATCTAAAACTGATCGTTTTGAAGCCTGCATTGTTTTAACGCTCCTGTGGGGTTTAGACGTGAGGACCCGGTCGATAATGGTTGTATATATAGGGTGTCACAAGGAAATTTACACGGTCTTTTTACGCAAAAGCCATTGACATCATGAATGCTCATTCTCCGTTCAAAGGTAGAGCTAGAGGTCACAACCAGATGCCAAAGTTTCAGCCCGATCCGATATTTTAATAAAAAGTTATAAGTGTTTTTTGAAAATTTCAATGGGAAAATGGCGGCCGACGGCGTTTTCAAACACATGGAGCTCTATGGCATCAGAAACCGAAAACGGGCAAAAAATGGGCTCCATTTTCCCAATTTGAAATTTTCGAAAATCACTTTTTTTTTTGATTAAGTTGGCGGATCGAACAAAAACTTGGCCTTCTGGTGTGACCTCTAGCTGAGAGAAATGGGCGTTCGGCGATGCCTAGTTTATTTTTGCGGTAAAAAAGATCGATGTAAATTTTCTTTTGTGACACCCTGTAGTTAGAGCTTTGAACATGAAGAGTGTCTTTATAAATATTGAACAGTAATTTTAATCTATAAATTTCTGTTCTCATTTGAAAACGGCTGAAGCTTCACTCTAATAATTAATTCCAGTGGACGATGTTTCTCTACGATAATCATTAAAAACAAACCAAGCAGCTAAGTTTTGGATACTTTCAAGCTTGTTAATACCATTTTGTGTGCAAGGTCAACACACTGGACTACCATATTCTACCACAGGCCTAATAAAACTTTTACAAGCAATAAGTTTAGTGTAAAAATCAGCAAATTTTAATTTCCTACGACATGCAAGCAAAGTGCCGCTCGCTTTGTTAACCGTTAATTTTAAGTGTTGGTTCCGGTTCAGTTTATCGTTAAAAAGAAGTCAAATACTTGCACTCATCGACTCGCTTTACTGGTTGTCCATCGAGTAAGTAACTAAATTGAACTGGCTTTTTTTTATAGGAGACTGTCATGACGCCTGTTTTCACATAATTTAGCTTCAGCTGCCATTTTTAGTCCTACGCAGAATCTCATCCAAAGCTTTCTGCAGTGTAAAATTGTCCATATGGCTTTGTATTGTTATTATATATAATACAGTCGTCAGCTGAACAATCTGAGTGGGACATAAATATTGGTTGGAATGTCATTAATTGTAAATCAAAAACAAAAGTGGCCCAAGCACGGAGCCCTGGGGCACTCCTAAAGTAACGAGCAGTTTTATCCGAATCAACTTTGTTATAGTGAACATATTGGCTTCTCTCTGATAAATACCCGGTTATCCAATTTATAATATGTGAGTTTTTGAGTATGTTGGAAAGTTTGGCCAGCAGCTTTGAGTGAGACACCGTGTCTAACGCCTTAGAAAAATCTAAGTATATTACATTAGTCAGGCCCCTCTTGTTAATGGCTTCAGCCAAGTCATGCGTAAATTCTCTGACCTGAGTTGTAGTCGCAAAAGTGATTTCCAAAACCCATGCTGATATCTATACGTCGGGTTATGCTTATCTAAGCGACTTGAAGCTGGTTAAACCTCGATGTAACGAAGTCGGTAAAATTCAGAATTTACTTCGTTTCGGTTATTTCGGTTGAAAGTAGTTGGTCGATCTTTTCTAAGCTGGGCCACTCTTGCCAGCATTATTATTCAAGACATCACACTACGTTAGCATAGCCGAATGGCTTGCTGTCGCGTCTTCGTCTTGCTGTGCTCGTGGACCGCCTCAAGACATCGATCACGTCCACCACTTTACGGTTACTGGGTACATCGCAGGTGTCTTGCTCATCAGGCTCGCTGTTGCTACGAACATAGCTAGCTATCGCCTCGTCGGTCACCTCCTGCGCCACACTGACAGCTAGAGTCGACGTATAGAAATTGTTGTTGAGGTCGACGTTGTCAGGGACGGCTCCATCGCCTTGAAGGCTCCATCACCCAGGACAACGAGAAACGCACGCTTTTAGTTAGGCCTCGGAACGAACTACGCAGCGCAAATGAAACCGACGGACGAAACAGCGGCGGCTCTAGTGTCCTCTAGTGGCCCTTCGGTACACCACACTCGCCAGACTCGGCCTGTTTCTCCCTTTGCACTTTATCGGTGGCCCGTTTCAGCACGTGTGCTTTTCAGAATCTCCCTTGGGACCCAAAGTTTGTGCCGGATTGTCCATGAAACTTCGTTACATCGAAATTTCGGCAAACGGGACTTCGTTACATAGAGGTAAAAAATACATGGCGTGCATACACTTGTGGTTAGAAAAAGGTATGCACTTCGTTACATCGAGGGTTTCGTTACATAGAAGTTTGTTACATAGAGGTTTGACTGTATCTGTAAAATTGATATGCTCTGTAGCAATTAGGCTCGTGGTGCTAGTTAAAGATATTGGCCCTAAAGTTTGATGCTGTACTCCAGTCACCCTCTTTATGCATCAAAATTAATTTTGCTGTTTTCCAGTCATTTGGTACAACCGCATTATGAAGAGAAAAACAACACAGAGCATGTAAATATTTGGACATCCATTCTGCGTATCTTTTCAAAAAGTGTTTGGTAGCATGTTATTCGGCCGAGTACCTTTCTTAGTGTCTAATTTAGTTAAAACAGAAGCTCAAACATCTCCTCCTCAATTATGAAAAGGTCACCAATTACGTCCTCATCGTCAACTTCGAGGCTTGGGATAACTCCGTCATCAGTCGTAAATACCAATTTAAAAAAAGGATGAAATCAACAGCGGTAACATTAGTTTGGACAGATGACTTATCCTTAGGTGAGATATAACGCCAGAACTTTTGTGGCGCACTTCTCATGGAAGAGCAGAGCATTAAAGTATTTTTTCTGCGCTTCTGAGATTTCAAGTTTAAGTCGTGCGTTTAGTTTCGAAAGAAGCTGGCGACATGTTTTTGTCCTATTAGATTTATAGTTCTTTCTCACTCGGGCAATTCTACGTCTCAAATGCAAGATATCTCTGTTAATCCATAGATTATGAACATTATAGTTTTTTTATGAGATACATATTTCAAAATACACTTATTGACAATATTCTTAAAGAGGTACCACAACGCTTCAATGTTAGAACCATATTCAAAGGACATTTGTTCAAACTTATCAAAAGACGATTCTAAAAAATCGATGATAGAAACGTCGTCACCATTATTGAAATCTGGAACTGTTAACACAACAGGTAAAGGTCGCAATCTTTGATCTAAAAAAAAATGACACAAGAACCATATAATGATCAGCAATACCTTCGAAAACTTCGCTGCTGTATTTTACTAAGCAATCGATCGTTTAAAGAAGCCAAATCTAGGGGTGATTCACCCTAGTGGGGCAATTAAAATTTGAACTATATTAAGTGGAGCGTTAAATCAATCCGGGCCTCTACACTCGCACAATCTTTATTGGACATAGTAAGTGTACTACAGTCAATGTACGGTAGATTAAAGTATCCCAGTAGGATGAAAGTAGTTGAGGTTTAACGTGCTGAATCAAGTAGTCATTGAGATCACTAATCATACTAATAGCTGTATTGGGTGGTTTATAAACAGCACATACCATGAATGACACGTTGTCGTACTTAAGTTTACACAGCAAAACTTCATGATCAATAGGTGTAGATACAGGCATACACTGCATGGACGTTTTATGAAATATCGCTATGCCCCTTCCCTAGAAGCCCTAGCTTTTCTAACTATGTTATATTCAGGCGGGCATAGCTCTGAATTTACTATATTAGGATGTAGCCATGTCTCCGTTAAAACAATCACATCAGGAAAATGAACAAGCAATATGCGCTCCAAATCCTCAACTTTTTTCGCCAAGATTCTTGCATTAACATTTATTATTTTAAGTTGATGTTGTTGATCATTCAAGAGTCGCTGTTCCGCCTGTGCAGAAGTAACTTTAACTCTTGTATTGTTTACTTGGTCCCGCGCGTACACGTCGTTGTTTAGGATAAGCTTACAAATTTTAAACACTGAGTACATTCTAAATATAATTTATTGCCTCTGAGCCAGACTTAGTGCATGTTGAAAGATTACTCCGGTCCCCACATCATCAAGGAACAGCCAAACCTCCCCACAACAATATGGCAAATGAATAACCGACCCAGTGAAATCATATGGGTAAAAATATTAGTAACAATTTTATGGCTTGTACTATGGTGACTCGAACTAAGAGAAGTCTTCTTTCCTTTCGTTATGGCCGGCTAGAACGTTTCTTCAAAACGTAAATGCCTTAATTTGTAAATATTTGGTTTCTTGACTGCAGAGTGCAGTGCAGAAGAATGCAGGCAGACATGGCAGGCCATACGAGCCAGGTATGGTCTGGGAGGCCAGGAATTGTGTCTGGCCGAAGCGGAGCTCGCCGGGACGAGGTTCGGCAGCCAAGCTGGACACTGTTCAGCTTGCTCCAGCTTTCCAAGCACCAAATTCACCCCATTGTGTGCTATGAATAATATATTATTAGACTATAAATACATTTTAATTTTCTTTGTGCGTGTACACGCCTATACTGTCGCGCGTGCAGCTCGCCAAGGAGGCAGCGCGGCCGTGGCCTAACGGTTATCGTGCTTGCCTTCCACGCGAAGAGCCAGGGTTCGATTCCCGGGAGTTACGCGTCCTTTTATTTATTCTTGCAGTTAAATGTTCTGGTGAATTCGAGAACTCTGTTGCTTGTTCGAGGTACAGATGTTCTAGTCACCGAACCTTCCAGGTCGATTCTTCCAGAAGCCAGCGCGTGTACATAAGGGGCTCCGCGTGGCGATCTGCAGTCGCTCTCGCCCCAGCGTTCGACTCTGCTGCTACGCCAACTTCGACGCCCGCGACGTTCTCCTGTTATCTTCTGTTTCCTATTTTATTTTTGGGCACAAGTTCGCCCCATTAAACGTTTCAGTTTCTCCCAGTTATTCTTTGTTTCCGTGGCTGTTCCTTCGTGACATTTTGGTGGAGGTGCGGGGTATTGCATTCTATGCCCGTTGAGCGTAACCCTCCAAAGACATCCTGCCAAGCGACGTGCTCAGCCGCGGAAGGCTACCCTTCGCCGAAAACGTCGAGGCCCGAAGAACCCGTCATACCAGAGGTCAGTCCCCCGAATTGGGTCGTTTGCCCGAGAACCGGAAGAAGATCCTGACCATGACCACCCCGCCCGTCGTCGTCCTGCCCGCCGCACCCGGACTCCGATGCCTTTCCACGAGGAGGTCCACGAAGACATTCAAGACTGGCTGCGACACTACGAACGTGTAGCCCGCCACAACGGATGGACGACTGAGCAGTACCTCCATAATTTCTACTTTTCGCATGAAGCCACCACGAGGCACTGGTTTGAGAACCACGAAGGCTCCTTTATTTCGTGGGAGCCATGCGCCGCTGAACTGAAGCGGACGTTCATCAACTACCACCGTCGGCAGCGAGCGGAGGACCTTCTTTGAACAAGGGTGCAGGGCCCCAACGAGAGCGTGACAAGCTTTGTCGGAGATGTCCTGCGTCAAAGTGCCCGGGCCGATTCGGAGGACAGCGAGGAGCCTTCGGGAGATCTTCCGTGAAGTCGTCCGGGAAGATCTCCGCAAGATACTTCCCGCTGCGGATCACCCGTCATCACTGTCGCTCGCCGAGGTCGTCTGAGAGGAAGTTCACCGGGCCTTCCATCCTGAGGTTCCGATCAACACGACGACGCCAGAGGAACCGGACTTTGAGCTACGCCGCCATGGTCCGACGACCGCCGCAAGCCAACCACCAGGCCACAGCGCCACCCCGACAAGACCCTCCGATGCCGCAGTATCCTCAACGCCAGGAAGGACAAGTCCAGGACGTCCGCCCGGACCGACCCTCGCCGAGGAAGACTAACGTGTGGCGAACGCCGACCGACGGTCGCTCTGTTACCACTGAGAGGAAGCCGACCAGATCTACCGCGGCTGCCCCTACCGTCGACTTGGGCTGCGTGGTTTCCACCCGAACGACCCACGCCCGAGGTACGGCGAACGCCCTCGCGATATCGAGGACTACCTCGACGCTCGCCCTCTTCAGTGCCGTCTCTGAGATGTGAAGCTCGCTCGCCATCGCCACGACGTTCCAGCATCTCCAGCGCCACGACCCCGCCGAGAGAGCCTGTCTCCCCTGCATCGCCGGGAAAACTACGTGCGGCAACGCCTGGAGGTGGTATTGCCGAAGACGACCAAAGTAAAGAGCCTCCAAGAATGTCGGAGCGCTCCCACTCTCCTGACGCCACGCATTATATCGACGCCCCTGCATCGCTGTCAAACAACCTAAATGTTACAATCGACGGCCACGACGCATCGGCACTCGTGGACACCGGAGCAGACTACTCAGTCTTGAGTGGGAGGCTCTCTCGCCGCCTTCGAAAAGTGACACGCCGTGGGAGGGGCCGCAGATACGTACTGCTGGAGGACACCTCGTTACGCCTGTCGGAAGGTGCACCGCTCGAGTAGAAATCCACGGTGAGACGTGCCCTGTTAAGTTCGTCGTTCTGCAAGACTGTGCGAGGGACGTTATCCTCGGATGGACTTTCTCTGCGGGTATGGTGCCGTCATTGACCTCGGAACAAAGCTGCTGATGCTACGAAAACCTGCTCCACTACCGGAGGAAACGAAAAGCGACGCTATACGCGGTCCGAGTCCTCGCAAACCACGTAAACGTACCACCGCGGTTGAGTGTTTTCGTACTCCTCGGGATCAATGAAGCTTCCTGCAGCGAAGTTCTTCTCGAGGAAGCCTCCAATTGCTCCTGGGAAGAGGAATAGGGATCGAATGAGGGTAGCTGAACTTCAGAATGGGTGGACTGTGGTCCTCGAAACGAACTTCCGAAATGAAACGCTACACCTCACTAAAGGTGCAGCCGTGGGCCACGTCGAGGAACCCCGAAACTCCACCGAAATCACCGCGATTACTG
>JAZHYW010011297.1:0-13027 GCA_037355805.1 Ixodes ricinus | reverse complement strand
TAGTAGTTAAGTGGTTGGTCTTCCCGGTGGTGTGGAAGGCGCCTGCGAGTTCCGCTCCGATGGCCTGGAGCGTGATTGGCACGGACGTCGCTGAGTGACCCGGGTCGACTCACTGCTTTATGAAGAACATGCATGTGCATTTGTTTTACCGTGTTTAACTCCAAGTTACAAGTCCTCAACCCGGAGGCCATCTTCCCTCGTCCCAAGAGTCTCGGCCCAAGTCCCAGCCAGAAACGTCCCTCTCTCTCCCCAGTCACGGGCTTTTGAGGGCGTTGACCCCCTCACTTTCAGGTGAAGATCAACCAATCATTTCAAAGTTTTGCAACTGTTGTCCACCGTCAAGCCAGCAGTTGGCCCAGGAGCGTCGACTTCCATTCGTTAACTTGCCAACGGACTACACCCAACAGCGCCATGCCTTTGTCCATGCATCCCGTTGCAGACACAGCAGCGCCTCTCCAGAACTTCCCCCGCTGAAACCCAGAAGCCCATGTTGAGACCACGCACGCCTCCAGATTTAAAAAAAGAAAAACAACGTCCCTTTCCCGGGGGTCATCCCGATGGGGGGGCCACGAGCCTTTCCAAGGGGCATGCGTCGGCGGAAAAGGTGCAAGCGGTCTCTTGTTAGGCGAAGAACACTTTCAAAATGGCCAAGGTGTGTGTGTGTGTGGGGGGGGGGGGGGGGGGGCGCATACACCACCGACCCAGACAGGCGCGAATCCGCCCGGCCGAGTCCAGAAACCGGCCGTCTGCCCCCTCTACCGCGCTTCGGAGACTCAGCACAAGTCTTCGACGCCAGAAAGGTTTCCACAATTGGTCGACTGGAGAAGATGAGCGGTTTCTAATGCAAGTGGCTCTAGTCCAGTAATGAGACAAAACGAAAGGGCCCATTTTTCAAACCGGCATAAAAATCTGTTTGTGAAATCACTGGAAGTAATCATAAAAGAAGAGTAGCGATTACTTTTTCCAGTAATGGACGATTGCCTTTCTTGCTCAAAAAATCAACAGAACCCATCCTTTGGGAATGATTATCTGCGTTAGTGCGAATAGCATCAAGCGGTGCCGGAGTTATGCACGCGTTCGTCAGGTGGCCGGCACACTCTGGAATACGCCAGCCCACTCTTGAGGCGATTCTAAATTTGCTGACACTTTCACGGCCTGCGCACGATCTCCGCCAGCCCAGCACGTGCGTTTGTGTCACTTAGGAAGGCGAGGCAAAGCACGCGCCATGCGCACAAACACTCAAAATGGTACCGAACCAGACTTTCTGGCGTCTCAGCTAGTCTCAACCAAGCGGTTGCACTCTAAGCAGGTTGTTTATATCTTTGCCGATCGGAATGGAGCCCTCGTGCATGGAACGCGCGCGCACCGGTAGCTGTGAGCAGCGCTGTAAAGCGCGTCCTATGGTAAAGATATAAACAACCGTTCAGCGTCGCGTTGAATGACTGCCTTCATAGCTCTGGATTCTGCGCGTCTGCCTGCTTGATCAAAGGGTCAGCGGTTCGAATCCCAGCCGGCGCCGGTCTTTTATTTGTTGCTCGACCCGCGGCGTAAGAGGTTAGATAGCCAGACAGATAGATAGATACGATACATAGGCGAAAAGTGCGTGAAGTAGCCGAAGAATGCTATTCGCATTAATAATCAGGTGATATGTAATTGCTTACTTAGCCAACAACATATGTAATTGTCGTCGAGTGCTTACTGGAGTAACGTCTACAAAGACTGGTGTCACGAGCACGAGCGGAAGAAATGAAGCTCTGCTGACAGTCATTGCCTTCAGCGAGCAGAATTGTTGCTATTGAGAAAAGAACCGGAAGATTTTCTACCTCGTGTCAACTGGGGTGACGGCAAGGAATAGGTGCTACGACCAGGTGGCGCTGCATCTGTGACAGTGGTAGGCACCGACGGTTTAGGAGACACGTGGCGTTGCGCTCCGGCGACTACGCACCAATGGTTTGCTTGTCTGACCCATACCGTGCAACTGACCGCAAACGGCGTCAAAATTCGCGGATGGATCGCCACTGTTACGCAGGCGTCATTACGGTAGGCATTCTTTGCTGTCGAATCCAGATCAGACAAGCAGACGCAGTTCAATGAGGCAGCAACGCCGGTGGAGTTACTCGATCATCTCACTCAGCGTACCGGCCTCGGATGGAGCAGTTTTACGTTTCCCTACAAAAACCACCGCTATGAAGAAACTACCATACACCTTCGTTGTGTGGGCAGCCAACTTATGTCAGGGTGAGCAGCAGTTGCACGAACAGAAGCCATGGCCGCCGGCCCGAAAGACGTCGGGGCATAGGCCTGTCCGCCACGACCGAGCAGGCAGGTTGAGGCACGTTGGCGGCTGACGCATTGTTAGCGGATTCTCACCTCGTTACGCACGAAAGGTACCGCGAACAAAATAAAAGTACCGCCTCAACATGACAATGTAAACTCCAGTGGGCTAACGGCGGAACATCGCTTTAGCGAGAAGGCGCCATCCCTCGGCGTCGCCGTGTTCCCAGTGGCGTGCCAAAAGAAACGAATGGAAGCGACTGGCCGGCGGAGTCATATAAAATTTATTTGAGGAACCATTTGCTGCTGAATTCTTAACCTGTCGCCGACCGCAACGTATTTTTTTAAATGTCGCTGGAGTTAAATGGCATGTAGTTCATTAATTATATGTTTAAAACGTTATGCCGTTTTCTCCGTAATTTTCTCCGCTTTAAAAAGCATGTATAAATCAGAATATTATTCGTGCGAAATATTTTCAGTTGAATAAAACAAAGAAGACTCCAAACCCGATGAAAGACGACAATCGGCAAGCGTTGACTTCGGAAAAACCGAGCAGCTCTGTCAGAACGGTGACCGAACAACGGCTTGTTGAAAGGACTGCGGAGAAGTGACCTCGTTTCAAGCTGGGCATTACGCAAGAGGTGTATTTCTGTCCGGTATGACGGTTCGCCATTTGACCGTCTTCCATCTGCGTCGGTGGTATAGTGGGTTAGCATAGCTGCCTTCCAAGCAGTTGACCCGGGTTCGATTCCCGGCCGACGCATTTGTTTTTTTGCTGCACTTTTTGCGATTACGTTTTGGAACATATGACCTTATGCTCTTGCATGCTTGGTGAGCAACCACACTGGATATTTTGTTTTATCAGAAGAAGGTAATTCGATATTACTATACCCGGTTATCCCTCGTAATATCGGTTGTTATTTTGTTGCCCCAGCTAGTGCATCCCAAGCAGATAACTAGCAGCACCACATCGGAACCTATTTGGGAGATATTTCGGCTCAAGGCAGATGTACTAAATGCTGCGTTGAATGGACTTGAGATTAGAATTAAACATCTGAGTCCAAGGCACAAAAAAAAAAAGAAAAAAAAGAAAAGGATTATGATTTAGCGTGTAAAAATGAAAGGTTAAGACAGTACAGACTCGCGGGACTAATGTTCAGGAGTGATGTTGCATTTGAACAGGTAGTCAGAATACTTATAGCGTTGCTGACAATTTCAAATTGAACGAAGGTGATGTAGGAGGTGTGTTTAGTATTTTTGTTTTCTAGAAGGTTCCACATTATTATTTTGCACTGTCAGTTCTCACACACAAGCACGTGCTCAAGTGATGCAGGGTAGAATGTATATAAAAACGTTAAATAAATCTCTTATTATTATTATTATTATTATTATTATTATTATTATTATTATTATTATTATTATTATTATTATTCTAGCTCCCTCCCCTCGCGTGACGCAGCGAGGGGAGGAGGAATAGCCGTGTATGTAAACAAAACATGGTCAGTAGTAGATTTAGCGGTCTCCTTTAATCATGCCGAGTGTCTCTCGCTGAAGTTAAATAAAAATGATTTCGAAATATCTCTATTTTCTGTTTATAGGCCCCCTTCAGAAAACGTGAACAAATTTCTAGAGGAGTTAAATACTAATTTAGAAAATGTAGCGTCTACCAGTAAACTTTGCATCGTGGGTGACCTAAATATTGACGTAATGAAGCCTTCAAGATCATTCGTATGTGACTATTTAAATATTCTCGCAAACTATGGCATCGAATGCCTAATAAATGTACCGACACGAGAGGAACATCTATCCGATAAATTGGTTTCGTCTTGTATTGATCATATAAACGTTCGAAACTCTGGTATACCTGTAACGTCGGCAGTGATCTTGCGAAAGTTGGCGGACCATTACTTCGTGGCGTGTCGCATTAACTTTTGTAATATTTCAGAAAAACCTATAGAACAGCGAAAAGAAACAACAATCGTGGATTCCCGTCAGTTTGATAGATTAATTTCCTCTTATAATTGGAATCTACTTATTGAAACTTTTAATCACCAGGATGCATATCTTAAGCTAATTGATATTTTGTCTGA
Organism: Ixodes ricinus; assembly: GCA_037355805.1. Taxonomy (NCBI): domain Eukaryota; kingdom Metazoa; phylum Arthropoda; class Arachnida; order Ixodida; family Ixodidae; genus Ixodes; species Ixodes ricinus. The sequence continues at coordinate 8,663 of JAZHYW010011297.1, read as the reverse complement.
TTTTAAATCCATGAGCGTAAAAACAATAACTGTAAGAAAACGCAGGCAGAATCAACCATGGCTTACCACAGACGTTTTATCTGCGATCAAAGAGAAAGATATGTTATGGGCACGATGTCGCCGTTTCCCTAAAGATAAAGAATTGCGTTTGCAATACCAAAGTTGTAGAAATCGTGTGAATGCCCTAATTCGCTCCAGAAAACGTCAGCATTTTCAAAATAAGTTTTATAGATCACGTTTTGATATTTATAAAACCTGGGCTTTGGTTAATGAAGTTAAGGGAGTTTCAAACAAGTCTTCGATAGATGACACAATTACCAAGCATTTCGGAACCGACTTACAATCGGTTACTGACGCTTTTAATTGCTTCTTTGCTTCCGTGTCGGGTGTAACGAAGGACGAGAATATCACTCCTATTAACTTGAACCGCTCTTGCTCGGCCTCAGCATTTTTGCCAAACATGACATCACAGGATTTGCGTAATCTTGTATTTAGTTTTAAGCCCAACAAGGCTCCCGGAGCTGATAATATTCGTATCGGCGATTTACGGCGAAATTTCGACGTTTTGTCTGGTATTCTGCTGCACGTGCTGAATGGGACTATCGGCTCAGGGGTCATTCCAGTTGGTCTAAAAAGTGCCATTGTCAGACCGCTTTACAAAGGAGGAAAACATGACAGCGTAGAAAGTTACAGACCAATATCTATTCTCTCGTGTTTATCTTTAATACTTGAGAAACACCTTTTAAGAGCAATGACGGCGTTCCTAGAAAAGTTTGATCTTCTTTCGCCGTCCCAGCACGGTTTTATCTCGGGACGTTGCACGGATTCACTTCTCGAAGATTTTGTGGATAAGTTACACGACACTTTGGAAAACAACAAATATGCCTGCGCTCTTTTTTAGATGTTTCTAAGGCGTTCGATTCTATCAGTCACAAAATATTAATCAAAAAGTTGTTTGACTACGGGTTTAGAGGTCCTTTTTTTAACATACTTGAAGACTTTCTGACGAATCGGACACAGCGCGTTTCTGTCAGCAATACCCAAAGCGCCAAAGTATTTCTTAAAGCCGGAGTTCCTCAAGGCTCTGTTCTGTCTCCTCTTCTGTTTAATCTGTATGTGAACGATCTTGCTAAGGCGATGTCAGGTGGTGACATCTTTCAATACGCAGATGACACGTTGTTACTTTCCCGCCATATCAATTTGCGCAGTGCACTTAACATGTTACAAGTTAATGCTACAAAGGTAATGGACTGGTTTCAAACAAATCTTATCAAAATTAACGTTCAAAAAACAAAACTTATGTGTTTCTGCAGTCCATTAAAACGTAAATGCCTTGATTTCCCATTTCTGCTCCACACGTCAAATTGTGCTAGCTGCAGCTGCTCACCTATTGAATATGTTTACACAGCGAAATACTTGGGGTTATTTTTTGATAGTGACATGTCCTGGAACTCGCATCTTAGCTATGTTGCTAAAAGGCTCCGAAGTGTATCGTGCATGTTATATTCCTTAAAATCATTTCTTCCTTTTTCTGTTCGAAAGATGTTGGTCAATTCCTTAGCCTACGGTGTTTTACGTTACGGTATCACAGTCTATGCAAACTGTTCGATGATTTGGCAAAACAAAATTGATAGTATATTGAGGGGAATTCTAAGGGGCGTAGCTTACGCTCCTCTTGATACCCCAAGTGACGAACTGTTTTTAGCTTTGCGCCTGCCGCGTTTTGCAGCTCTTTTTAAAGAAGTGTCATTATGAAGCACTATTGGATTAGCACTTTTAAGACCCCCCGTGTTTCCAACCGTATTCTAAGGGACGGTGAACGCTTCATCATTCCTCGTGTTTATACCAAGTACGGAAAACGATTACGCTCATTTTATGTGCCTGACCTTTTTAATGGCTTACCTGATTCCTTTTTAGACTTGAACTCAAAACGTCAATTAAAGAGACAGCTTAAAACAATATGCTAAATTTTCTTACATTTGTTTTTTGCCCCTGCATTACCTCGTTCAAGTGACTGTCAAATACTATTTTTCTTTTTGTCGTGTTTTTGCTTTTTTGATTGACCTTGTCTTTGTAGCTCTAAGACATTCTAGATGATGTACGGTTTTCTTTATTCGTATTATTCAGTATTGTAGTGTTATAGTTGTTCTTTCAGTGTTATAGTGAACTTGTTTCTTAGTAAGAGATCCTTCTTGGTGTTCGGTTTTCTTCGCTTGTATTCTCATTCTTTTAGGTTTTTTTGTTGTTCCTTTTTTGTATTTCAAATAATTGATGGTTTTTTGTTTTGTTTTCATGTAAATAGTTTTGGTATTTTCTACGCCGCTGCCGGGTCCAGTCCCACAAGCCGCTATTGGCTTTTGACGGACCCGCATTTTTATGTATTGTATTTATATTTGTGCAATAAAATTATTATTATTATTATTATTGTTATTATTATTATTATTATTATTATTATTATTATTAAAGGAGGAGCTCCGGAAAAAAAAAGAGTGTTATCGCCCAATCTCCATCTTGCCTTGCATTGGCGAAATTTTAGAAAAGCATCTCTATATTGTGATGTCCGGCTTTATTGAAAAGTCAAACCTGCTGTCTCCAAACCAATATGGTTTTGTCACTGGGAAGGGCACCCAACCTCTGCTTGAAAATTTTTCTGACCTTTTACATCGGGCTTTTGAACAAAATTTATATTCATGTGCTATTTTTTTAGATGTTGCAAAGGCCTTTGACACGGTTAGTCACAAAGTACTCCTTTTAAACTGCACAACTATGGCTTCCGTGGACCATTTTTTTCCTTACTTCAAAATTTCTTTCTTGACCGTACTCAAGTTGTATCTATAGGAAACTTTAAAAGTGATAGGGTTATGTTAAAAGCTGGTGTGCCACAGGGATCGATTATATCACCTTTGTTATTTAATCTTTTTGTTAATGATATCTCTACCAAGCTTACTAGTTGCAAAATTTACCAGTATGCGGATGATACCTTACTTGTTTCTAGTCACGTCAATTACCACCAAGCTGTACGCGCGCTGCAACACGACGCCATGCGAGTAATGGATTGGTTCTATGAGAATTTTATCACTGTTAACGCATCTAAAACTAGACTTGTTTGCTTCAGGAATCCGTTAAAGCAAGTGAATTTGGACGAATCTCTTGTTCTGCACAGATCCAACTGCCAAGATTGTACGTGTGCCCCCTAAAATACGTTGAGACCGTAAAGTACTTAGGCATATTTTTTTATTCAGATTTATCATGGACAACGCATTTATCGCATGTTTCTGGAAAGCTTCGATCCGTCAGCTGCTTACTTTATAACACTAAGATATTTATGCCATTTGCCGTAAGAAAATCAATTGCACATGCTCTTGCTTACAGCATACTCAGATATGGAATCACATTATTTGGTAACTGCACAGAAGCTTGGAAAACAAAAATTGACCGAATTCTTAAAGGTTTGTTAAAAAGCGTTGGGTATCATTTTGATCTTTTATTAGGTGCAGACATCTTCGAGGCTTTACAGTTGCCGAACTTTCGTGCACTCCATCTTCAATGTGTTGTGATCTCTCATTTTTGGTGTAATGATTTCAAGAATCCCCTTGTGTCTAGCAGGGATTTGCGTAGCTCAGATCGTTTTGTAACCCCCGGTGTTATACGAGATATGGTAAGCGAGTTCGTTCCTACTATGTGCCATATATATTTAATAGACTCCCTGATTCCTTTTTAAAGCTACTACTAAGAGAAAACTGAAAAAAATTGTTGAACAATTTCTCAGTGTAATTTTGTTGTACAGCTCTGTTCATTACTGTCCTTTGTGTTTTTTTAATTTTTCCACTGTTATTTTGATTGATTATTTGACTGAAATCATTGTCACATCTTTTCGCTTCCTATGTGTTCCTAGGACTTCTTCGCAATTTGTCTCATTTGACTTGTTGGGTTCTGTCCCTCAAGCCTCCACTGGCTTCGACAGACCCGTTACTTTATTCTGTATTGAACATATACGAAATAAATTTATTATTATTATTATTATTATTATTATTATTATTATTATTACTTTCAAGGAGCAATAAACTTTATTATTATTATTATTATTATTATTATTATTATTATTATTATTATTATTATTATTATTATTATTATTATTATTATTATTATTATTATTATTACGATATATTAGATACTTATTTTACATCATTAGGTGCAGTGGCAATGCTAGATTAACTACTCGTGAGAGGAAGTCGAACAATTTTTGCTGCTACTCACCCAATGGCAACTCTTTTTCAGAATAAATACTTAAAAGAGTGCTACGGTGTACTTTATATGGGAAAAACTGCTAATACGTACCAAGGCGCTGCTCAGAAAGATAAATCTTTCTTACAACTAAACCTCGTGATTACTTGTTTATACAAAATAAAGTATTCGAAGCAGAAGGTGAAGAAAACAATTCCGCGTTTAAAAGTATCGCGCATCAATTTTCGTTGTAATCGGTAAGAAGGTTACGTAGCTTTCACGCTAAGTACCGAGTACACCAGTGGCAGTAAAAGTATCTGTAAAAAACAGGTATACAGTTGGCATTATGTTAAAAGGAGTTGAAAAACTTCTTGAACAAAAGCGAGTTAGAGGTGAATTCTGGCGTATTTTCATCTCCTGAATCTGAATATACGTTCATTTCCCCCGAAGAAGTAAGTAACGCGACAAGACACGAGAAACCTCCGACCACAGTCGTTATGTCATACTAGGATCGGCCGCCAAGCGCATGTCACTCGTGTGGGCACCACTTGTTATTAAGCTTGCCAGATGCATATTTATTTCTCTGCACTGACACCAATCGTGACGTCTCTGGGTGACCTTTTTCTTCTTTTTTTCTTTTCTTTTTTAGATAGCAAGAGTACGCGTGCATAGCTTTGATAGGCGCTGTAGATGCGCGAGAGCGGAGATTCCGAAAACTCCTAGTATGACGTCACACTAAGTGAAGGAGAGGCTTCAGCGCTACTTTGAAAATTAATTTATACAGCCTCCGTGCACCAAGTAAAAAAAATAATCTCGATACTTCGTGATCCTGGAGGCCAATGTACACGATTTAAGTGTTTTTCCTCAAATACAGAACCGCTTCAGTTTCCCTTTAAAACACCTGAGACTGGGCGTGAAATAACTTAGCGTTAGGGAATTTGAACAAGTGCGAGGGACTCTCTGATTGAACGGACACCTCCTGCATAAACAGGGCCAGAGGGCTGAATTTTCGAGGGTCATTCGAACAAGCAAACGCGGAGCACGAGCACGAACCGTCGAAGGCTGACGCGGTCGCTCGCGTACTTTCCGTGTTTGCCTCTTTGGGTGTCGTTTTGTCCTCAGGAGGCGTCGTCGTTAGACGACAAAGCCTCCACAGGAAGGAGTCCGTAGCAGTGACCTCATTCTCGGAACGGCGGTCACGTGGTGAGGCTATTTATAACACTCTTATATGTTTCCATCCTGTATCAATGTCCGCGTCTGCGTCGGTGGTATAGTGGTTAGCATAGCTGCCTTCCAAGCAGTTGACCCGGGTTCGATTCCCCGGCCGACGCATGCTTTTTTATTTTTTCTTATTTTGTGCGTGATTGGTTTTAACTTGCGAAAGCGAACGCAGAAAGACATACGAGCGTCGTGCAGATGAACTTTCGTGCGGCTTGATTGACTTCGTGGAACTGTGTACCATCAGCTGCGTTCGGACTCAAATTTTCAGGTGTCCCTTTATACCAAGAAATGGCGGTTGTTTTTACAGAGTTGTAAGTGACGTCATTGGGAAGTTAGGGGCTTACTCTCTGTCTCCATTCTCTGTTTCTCTAAACGTCTTTTCCTTAAAGAAAATGGTTTGCCTGGTTTTAATGTTTGTTGATCTGAATCTTGTTTACTGGAACTGAAGTAGAAGACAGAAGGTTTTGTTTCTGGCATTACAAAAAATGCAACGATCTTATACTATTTATATTTCTGTCTTTCTTGATCTTCCTATCTGAATAAAAAGTTCGTAAAAAAAAATCTTATCATGTGTTTATAGAGTTATTACTAAATCAATAATTTGTCTGATCAAATAATAAAACACAAACAGATCTGAGAAGCACCTTTGAGTTTTATCGGCCCAATTCTCGAACATCAACTAGCACCACTAGGATAATTTTCGGCAATATCAAGAGAACTGGCAAGAATTAATATAATATGCATCTCAGGCAACGCAGTTTTCAGGAGACCTGTACGTAACGCGTTACTTGTAACGAAGTTAATTCTACATAGTTACATTTTTGCGGTAACGAGTAACGGATTTAGTTACTTTTTTAGAGAAGGAACGAGTAACGTAATTAGGTACATATAAGGCCAAGTAACGAGTAATGGTATTTTGTTATTTTGAGGAGTAACGTGTACAACAACGTTTAAACAGCCTCGTTTTAATTCCAGCTCGAGTATCCGTCTATCGCGACAAAGGCAGGTGGGCAATCCGGAAAACCACTAAACAGTATGAGAGTATAGCAACGTTTATCGCTGAACATGTCAGTCGAGCTCTACAGCTGGGAATGTCATTCACCCAGAGAATACTCACTCAGCTACCTTCTAGAATCGTGTACAGAGCGGAAGTAAAGCCAGGAGGTTTCAAACGCGGTAAGGCAGTTCTAAACCATTATCAACTTTCAACTTTAGTCGCAAACGGAACAAAAGGGAGGAAAATCTCAGATTCACAGCTCTTCCAGAAGCACAACACTGGCGTTCATTTGGGCCCGTCGCCGGAGACGAATTTTCAATGAAGCGGGCAAATATAACTGATGAAAACGTCTGGAGGCAACTACTCGCTTACGTGCAACAGCTACTGACAAGAAAACAATAAAACCATGAAACAAAACATGCAGTTGTGTATTCGGTCGTCTAAGTAACGAGAAAAGTAACTCGCTACTTTCGCGGTAAAGTAAACGTTCCTTTTGAGAATCGGTAACGAGTGACGTATTTCATTATTTTTAAGTGAGTAACGAGTAACGCTGTTTCTGTTATTCATTTATTTATTTCAATACCGCGGACCTTTCGGTCTACGCAGGAGAGGCAACATAAAAACACATAATAAATACACACTCACGCACTCTGTGCGGGTAAAGCGTGCGCAGGCAATTCGAAGTGCCTGCGCATACTTTTTACATGCAGTACTTAATTTCTTTAAAAAATCAGTTAATTGGACTCCAAACAGCTCAGGGCTGCAACAACTGACAAGTTCTTCTGGCAGAGCGTTCCAATCAATAATTGTTCTGCAAAAAAAAATGAATATTTGAACACATCATTCTTGTATTGATACGGTGCAATTGCTTTGGTGTTGCTCGTTCTTTGGGAACGGGCTGTCGAACGCAACAAATATTTTTCGGAATCAACTTTTGTCAGTCCGTTTACCATTTTGAATAATTCTTTCAATCTACAAATTTTTCTTCTGTTCTCCAGGCTATTCAGCTGCGCCTCAGCTCTCATTGCAGTAACAGACGACGTACGCCTATATTCTGAAAAAATAAATCGTAGGGCAAGGTTCTCAATTCTTTCTATTTGTGTGACCTGTTTTTTCCTGTAGGGGTCCCATACGCAACTTGCGTATTCCAATATCGGACGCACATATGCTTTATATGCAGTTAATCTAACATCTTTATTTGCATGTCTCAGGTGCCTTCTAAGAAACGCTAGTTTTTGATACGCCCTTGCACTTATATAGTCCACGTGACTATTCCAGTGTAATGTATTACTAAAAATCACACCTAGATACTTAAATTCATCTACTTTTGCAAGTTCTGTGCTTCCTATAGTATAACGAAAATCTAACATTTTTTCTTGTTGGTAATACTACAAAACACCGTCTTGTTAAAATTAATAGCCATGCCCCATGTAGTACACCATGAACTGATTACCCCCAAAGACTCATTTAGTAACTCTTGATCGCGAACTGCAGTAATTTTAGAAAAGAGCATACAGTCATCCGCGAAAAGTTTAACATGTACAGAAGGTGGCAGATTTGAAGCTATGTCATTGATATAAACTAAAAATAAGAGTGGTCCTAAAACCGAACCTTCGGGTACTCCTGAATAAACTGCCAATGGGGGAGAGCATACATTGTTATAACCTGACATACTGCGTTCGAGTCATTAAATATGAACGTATCTATATTAACAAACTCTGATTAAGACCTAATTTACGTAGCTTTTCAAGCAATTTGTCACGCTGAACACGGTCAAAGGCCTTTGAAAAATCCATGCTATATCACATCAACTTGGCCACGTTCATTAATAACAGACGCAAACTCATGCGCACATTCAAGTAGCTGCGTGACCGTTGATAGACCCTGCCTAAACCCGATGCTGATGATTATATAAGTACGTTATTTTCTTCCAAATAGTGAATAATATGTTTCGATATAATATGTTCTAGGAGTTTACAAACACATGCCACTGTTAAAGATGTAGGACGATAATTTTCAGTTGCCATCTTGTTCCCAGACTTGTGAATTGGCACAACTTTCCCACATAACCAATCTGCCGGTAACTTGCCCTGCCGAAGAGAAGCTTGAAAAATTACAAATAAATACCGGGACACCCACTCTGCGTATCGTCTTAGAAACGCATTCAGAATATCGCCTGGGCTACATGCCTTTTTATCGTTTATGTTCAAAAGCAAGTTGA
>JAZHYW010011295.1:0-10898 GCA_037355805.1 Ixodes ricinus | reverse complement strand
ACTGTGCAACCTAGGTTTTGACCTGACTTACATGGAGGAAGGACATAAAGTATATCAAGTATTGCCAAGGTTAATGTGTGCAGACGACATTGTGCTCGTATCAGAAAGTCGTGAGACAATACAGGAACTCATCAGGATTTGCAGCGGGGAGGGGACAATTTAGGACTAAAATTTAGTTGGGACAAGTCGGGTATAATAGTTTTCAACGACGAGAAGGGGGAACTGGTGAAGGCGAGCGGGTTGAACATGAATACATAAAATTGAAAGAATAAAACACGGAGGACAAGCACAGGACAACCACTTTCTTTCATTTAGCAACGACGTTTATTTTGGGCAGAGACATTGCACCCTGAACGAGACCCCGACTAAGATAGGTTGATAAGGGGAAGGCTGGCTGGGAGATGGAAAGGGTGATATGGGGGACGGAAAGGAAAACTCGGAGATGGAAAGATGATAAAGGGAAGGAAAACGGGAGATGGAAAGGGTGAAAGGAGATGGGATGAGAGAACCACGAGGCACGGGCAGCGCTACCGTGATGGTGTGTATTTACGGGGAGTTGCGAAATTTTTCAAGTTCCGGCCTGATGAATTCTAATTCCCGTCTTGATAAGGTTACTGAGGCCGATGAAACGTTGTTTTCTGCGTTCTGGATGAGGAAGGATTCGATGATTTCACGTCCGTGGCGATTGCGGTGTCCCCCTCTTGTCTTGGTTCCTGCGAAGTCAGGCGCGCATCCAATACATTCGTTCGCGTGAACCGCGATCGGATGAATGGGGTTGTCGGTTCTTGAAGTAGCTTCGTTTTGGTGCTCTCTTAAGCGGTCATTGATACATCGGCCGGTTTGTCCTATGTACTCGGCTCCGCATTTGAGGGGGATCGAGTAAACTTTTTCTGTGCAGCAAGTCCGGAAAAGCGTGGCGTGCTTTTTTCGCAAGCCGGCTTGGCTTCTTGTCGGTTGATCATGTTGCACATGCTTGCCAATTTGAATCTACTGGAAAAGACAACTTTAGTGTCATAGCGTGAAGCAATGGAACGGATACGATGGGAGGCATTATGAATGTATGGTATGCTGGCTATCCTTCGACTGAAAGGCGGTTTTGTAGTTGGCTTTGGGTTAATAAGTTGGTGGAAAACAGACACGAGGCGTTCCACCGGATATCCGGAGGATATCCAGTGGCACTTCATCATTGTCCGAAGTCATTGTGCACGATGCATTAACTCATGATGATACCGATCTTGCGGCAGAATAAGCACGCCACGGGCATTTTCAGGCCTGACTAACGCTAGAAAATGGTTTTACCGATCCCCTCAGAGGCGTGAGCTGTGCATAGATCACAAACCGGCCGATGTATCAATGACCGCGTGAGCACCAAAATGAAGCTACTTCAGAACCGACGACCCCATTCATCCGATCGCGGTTCACGCGAACGAATGCATTGGATGCGCGCCTGACTTCGCAGGAACCAAGACAAGAGGGGGACACCGCAATCGCCACGGACGTGAAATCATCGAATCGCTTCCTCATCCAGAACGCAGAAAACAACGTTTCATCGGCCTCAGTAACCTTATCAAGACGGGAATTAGAATTCATCAGGCCGGAACTTGAAAAATTTCGCAACTCCCCGTAAATACACACCATCACGGTAGCGCTGCCCGTGCCTCGTGGTTCTCTCATCCCATCTCCTTTCACCCTTTCCATCTCCCGTTTTCCTTCCCTTTATCATCTTTCCATCTCCGAGTTTTCCTTTCCGTCCCTCATATCACCCTTTCCATCTCCCAGCCAGCCTTCCCCTTATCAACCTATCTTAGTCGGGGTCTCGTTCAGGGTGCAATGTCTCTGCCCAAAATAAACGTCGTTGCTAAATGAAAGAAAGTGGTTGTCCTGTGCTTGTCCTCCGTGTTTTATTCTTTCAATTTTATGTAGGGGAACCCTGGGGAGATACAGGACACGTTGATAGAACACGTAGAAAAGTACAAATATTTGCTAGTATGGTTAAGTGAAGGAAAGACGGTATGTAAAAGACCATGAAGATATTGTAATAAGGAAGGGGAAACGAGATTCAAGCTATCATAAAACACAGAGTCACTATGAAACTTTAATAGATATGAAGTCGTTAGGGGTGTATGGAAAGGAGTCATGGTGCCAGGACTGTCATTTGGGAATGCGGTATTGTGTATGAGTCAGAAATCCAGGCAGGTTTAGAGATACAGCAAATAAGTGTGGGTAGGTTGGCGTTGGGGGCACATCGGAATACACCAAATGAGGAAGTACAGGGGGATATGGATTGGGCATATTTCCATGAGTAGGGAAGCGATCACTAAAGTAAAATTTGAACAAACACTAGCTGAAATAGAGGATACACGGTGGGCAACAAAAGTGTACAAGTATCTATATATGAAAAGTTTAAACTTTAAGTGGACAAACCAAACCCGCAAGCTGAGTTTTAAATACATTCAACGAGATGGAGCCGATCAGAGAATATCAGTAGAAAAGAGAGTAAAGGAAACTGAGAGGAAATTTCGGGAAGAGAGAATGCAGGGGAAATCAGCTTTAACGATATACAGGGTATAAAAACAAGAAATAAAGAAGGTACAGCTGTGTGATAATCCAGTGGGGAGCTCTTCGCTGTTTGAAGCGAGAACAGAGGGTGCAAGAACGAAAACGTATAGGGCTCAATTCCAGGAAGTAGGCACTCTGTGCGACGTATGTAAGCGAGAAAGGGAAACTGTAGAACATGTAATTTTAAGGTGCACGGGGCTTCGTTCCACCCTCTTGGGGGGTGACTAGGGATTTGGGGCGGGGGAGGGCGAAGGGGCGCTGGGTTTTCCGAGACGTGAATGGACGAATGAATAGGGAAAGAATTGCGGTAACTAAGAGGAGAATGGTAGATTCGTGGAAGAGATCTAGAAAAAATAAGAAATAAAAAATACAGCTAAAAATAAGCAATGGTGTTACATTAAAAGGGGGAAGTGGAAATCTGTTATACAAAATTCATACAGAATTTAAAAAAAAAAACGAAGGGATGATAAAATGTTAGGCTATGTGGCGCAAGCTGCCGACCGTTACAAAGGGTAAAGCCATTACCATCCATTTAAAAATCCATCTATCCACCAGGAACGCGTGCTCTAAATCGCTTCGTTCGAGACTGCCGCTGGGAATTCCTCCACTACCCGCATTTTCTTCTTTCCATCGAGGGCAATCTTTTTCGGCCCTTCTTTCTGCGCCACGCCCCCTGCCGCCACGTCTGAGCGAGGCCCAGAGGCGCGCGGCTGCGTGCCGGGCCGTACTTGTTGGCTATTGCAAACAGCGAACTAAAATTTTTCATTTTTTTAATATGAAGATTGTTTTTGTTTTTTTCGTGAAGAAACAAGTGTTTGTGCATCTTTATTCGAGATGTAAACACGGGAAAGACGTCTTGATCTGCTAATATAATAACGCGAGCAGAGTTGGAAACGCTCGGGAGTAAAAACAAGTTTTCTCCAACTCCGCTAAACGCGGACGATTAAAAAAAATGCCAATGTATTCTCGAGTATTTCGGGTCATCGGCATTAACTTCAAAACTATATTTTGTTTAGCCGTTTATTGCAGCAAGAGCTAAGAGCAGACACACGATAGAAATCACCTCTCCTTGCATTGTAAAATAGAGTTTAGTAGGCGAGGACTGCTTTGCTAGAGGAGCTCGTGCCGTCGCTTTGTGCATGGATTGGGAACGCGCCCGCAAGTTTTGCAATGCATAGCGTACGCCGTACGCTCTGCTAAAAAAAATTGTCATTTTGAACGAAGTGCTTTTACAGACTCGCCATCACTCAACTTAGGCCAATAAAAGACACGCAACGCGTCCAAGACCAGAACTTGTTAGGTAATTTTTGCCATTACCGATCGTTTCGCCAAACCAGCAGCCTGCTTTACTTCGCACACATTTTATAAACTCGAATACTACCTGCGATTGTGCACATGCGACGTCTGCTATTTACGCGCCACGTGCATACCGGGTGACATTTTTTTTGGGGTTGAAACATATTTATTACAAAAATACCGTAAAAGGTGCACTTATGCGGTTTTTGCTGGTGTGTTATGCGGCTAAAGGGCCATTATGTGGGTGGCAAATCTTTGCGATAAGTCGACTAAATAATTAACATTTTTAAATGAGTTTTTAGCCAGAAAAATTGGCATATAGTTCCATTAGTAACTAACGGTGACTTCCGCTCGCATTATCTCGAGCGCTCTAAAGCACTCCATATGGAGCGCGCATATTCCGCTGGCAGATCTGGCTCGAGTTGGTCAGCTTCAGCTCGCAGATTTCTAGCAGCGCCCGCTCCACGGAGTGCCTCAAACCCCGCCGAACTTGCTCTACGGGATTTCACAGATCTTTCCGGAAGAACACGAGCTCTCTACGTCATTTCCTCGTGAATCGGCAGTGGTGCGCATGCGCGGCGATGTTTTGGGTCGGCGGGTCGTTGGGGCCACGGTCGGGTCGTCGAGCTGGATCTGTTCGGGCGCGTCGATTGTTTACGTGCGATTGCGACGTCTCGAGCGCTTCTACCTCGCGTAGATTAGGGATGCCACAAGCGGGGACTGTGGAGTGTGGTAAATCGTAAGCGCCGACATCTGTGATCGTGAGAGGAAGAACAAGACAAAGAAAGACAGAGAACCCGGAGGCAGACGCAAGGTTAGGCCTGTTCATTCTGCAGCCAATGATTGTTTACCTTTTTGCACAGCATTCCGCCGGCGCTTTCCCGTGCAATAGCGAAGTGCAGCGACCATGCAGCGATGGTTTGTTACCTCTGTGTTTACAGAGGTAACAAACCATCTCTGTGTTACCAGAAATCTGAACTCCATCGCTGGAAACCGCTGTCCAGCCCCCCGCTTTGAGGCGGCAAAAAAGGTATGTGACGGTGCCGAACGCGGACGTCTTCGTTATTTGTGACATAGGCGCCGCGGTACGTATAATTTCGTGCGGCTTGCGTCGCGTGTTATTTCTGCAGCTAAGCAGTGACAGTTGTCACTGGTCGTCGCAAAATCAGTCCGCTGAGGCGTTGGTGAGCTTGTCAAGTTTGAGCAGCGGCCATTTTGAACGGTGGAGGGGGAAGCGAGGGGAGAGTGTGGGGAGGTCAGTCCAAAATGCGAGTTTATCTTCCCGTCGCCGATCTGGAGAGGGTCCCACGAAGCGCCATTTCGCCTCCCTTGCAGATTTTGAAAAACGCTCCAGGTCATACGAGTGGAATTCACCATTGGAGAACGTCATCGAAAACCACCATATCAACTCTTTTTAGAACCACTTGAAGCTCGTGCAGAACTTCAGGGGCGCGCCAAACTTACCCTTCGTGAAGCAGGCGCTAAGTAAGTGGCGGGACGCGGATGTTTAGATCGCTATCGCGTTTCGCAAGTGCTACTCGCGCCAGCTTCACGAGTGGTAATTTTGGCTCTACCACCGAGTTTCGCACGAGGGTTCAGGCCGTTCCACAAATAGTTGATTTAGTGGTATTCGGTGAAGCTCACTAAGTTTCTAATTGGAACCATGTGCCTATTTTCACTAATTAAAAAGTTAATTAACGAATTTTAACTATTTATCTCATTTATTGCAAAAAGTAGCCACCCACATAATGTCCCCCTTGCCATAGGAACTCACCTGCAAAACCGCACAAGTGCATCTTTTACGAATATTTTGTAATAAATCTGTAGGAATTAAAAAGTTACCCGGTATAACCACCCATCAAATACAGTAGCAAGTTTAAACATACAGAAATGGCGCGTAATATGTTGCCTTATCAGCACGCTCCTAATTTATCCCATTAATTAGCAACTCCCTTTCTCATGCTTATTCTGCTTCGAGATATTGTTTTGACGTTTTCAAGCTTGAGGTACGGCCTTGAGTTCACTCGCAAAGCGTATAGGCTTTTAGCACACGCCGCGGGAGAACCGTAAAGGCCCTCTGCAAGGACTTTTTACTAGTTTTTAATTTGCACTGAGCCGAGCACACTAAACGTTGTAACTTAGTAAAATTTGTCTTTTCTCGAATTTCGCTTTATTTTAAAAGTTATAGGCGAATTAAAATTGCAAAAGCAAGCAAAAAATAACCTCCTTCATGGCGTCCTTGGTCGTGGCTTGAGTGGCCGAGAACTAGAGGAGGGGCAGTGAGCTCAGGAGCGCAGAAAATAGGCTTTTGATGCAAAAGACGTTTCATGTGCCTCTGCGCGAGAAGCTGGCCAGCCGTCGTGTAGAGACGCTTGTCAGGCAGCTATGCATAGGCGCCGCCATAACGGACCTTCAGTTTTAAGGCGAAAGCCTTACTGTCCTATTAGGCGCAAACTCGTCGGCGATGTGCCCGCCAGGTGTTCATGAAATACGTCATCAAGCACCCAGCTGCTCAAGGTCAAAGGGGACGCGCCTCAGAAATAAGACACAAAGAAAACCACAGCAAGGCAGATGCTTCATCAGGGCAGCCGTCGTGAAGCTGGCGTTGTTCGCCGCGCCTGCGCAGTGGGGACCGTCATGTCACCTCCGGAGCGACGTGGAGGAAGGAAGACGGGCGCGCTGCTTGCAGGAATGCGTTCCTACACGGGAGCAGTCAGTGGGTCTGTGCCGAGTTATTTTGTTTCCTCTGATTCCGTTCGCATCCCTTTATAATTGCCCCAGCAGGACACGGTATTGCCATTTCCGGCGGTACTGCGTCCTTTCCCCGGCATAGGCCTCTGTAGAGGCTCGTGAACGCGCGCTCAGTGGCTCGGCATCTCGGGAAAGTCTAGAGATTGTCTTCAATGGCGGCTCCATCTGGCGCCTGTTTAAAGCGTCTATGTGAGATGGAAGGAAAATGATAGCCCTACGTAAGACTTCGAAGAAATGTCTAACAAAGCGAACCTGCGCTTACGGACCATTGCAAGCATGGCGCTCTCACTGGTGCCCGATGCGCGCAAACATGTGCAGCGCGCGCACGAACGTAGCAGTGTCAAGTCTCGTCAATGCACGCACTTGCAACGCGAGCAGAGACATGGCGGCGGCCAGATAACCTGCTTGCAACCGTCTACGCAAACTAAAACACGATGTATCGAGCATCCTGCGTTGCGACGCAAAGCTGTTTAGCCCGCTTTGTTCAGGAATGTTTGGAACAAGAACATTCGACGACAGCCAGTAATAGACAGAAGAGTAGAGATTCGTGAAATAAAGAATCGGTCTCAGCGAACTCCGCTCTCTCCGCGGGACAGCCGCGTGCGTTACTGGCTCCCCTATGCACGCGGCAATATATAAAATGGGGGGGGAAGGGGGGGGGGAGTGCCTCGAAACGGAAGCGAAATCGTTCCTTCGAAAATAGGCATCGCACCAAAAAATAGGTTTTTGTCGTATTGGTTTTTACAAATGGGCCAAAGGATCATTTGGGAAAATGATTGACATTCAGTATAATTAGTGAATTAATTACTTCTTGAGTAACCGTCTTTTTTAATTAGTGAACTTCTTTGCATGGCTTCAATTATAAACCTCCTGAGGATCGTCGAAGACCACTAAGTCAACTTATTTTAGAAATATGAAAGTCACGTACTGCATTTTACTGCGTTCCGAAAAAAGCCGCTCAATATGGACGCGTTTCTATAGGTTTTGGTTTTCTATCGGAGCGCATCTCCGCGCCAGCGGTCCTGCCTCCCCGTCCCCCTCTCCGCCCCCTGTTACGCTAGCTTACTGGCGCAAGTCTGACCCAGGAAGGTATTCACTGGAGCGCCATATTTGTGGCCGATGTTTAGACCGCGAGCCCGAACGAGCTTACGTTACTTGGCTGCCAAGACCAGCAATCTCGATGGTGCGGACGCACGTTGCAAAAGAACCGCGGAAGCTCGATGTCAGCACGCGCTCAGCGGTCACGCACACAAATATGGCCGACTAGTGAATATTCTTCCTGGTCGACAAGCTTCCTTGTCGCCGTCAAATTTGAAGGATAAAAGGGGACGGATTGTTTTCAGTCTCTGCTTCGAAAAACTTGATGACGAAGCTGTGAGGGTGGCATTGCTGGCGTTGTCATCACTCCGATATTTTGATGCGACTGATACAGTGTGTACGAGCACTGCGTGGGCATCCAATTTCGGCCTGGACACTCAATGCTTCGAAATGCATTCGAGTGGTGGCTCGTGCGTTGCCGCGATGACGATACGTAAAGCTCTGCGCGTGACACCTGACGACCCCAGCCAGCGCGGGGCTATGAGTAGGGTCTCTAAACAAAACAAAACAAATTAGTCTTTAGTTGTTTTTACAGCAGGAGTTTAGTCTGGGAGAACATGACGACATTGTCACCCATGGTAGATGAGCAATTTAGCGAGTGCGGTAAGACTGCTAGCCTGGGGTCTTTAACGTGCACCACGCAGTAGTGTTACACGACCACACGCCGGTGCGCTGCTCATCCAAATCAAAACGGGCAGGGGTGGGGAGCAGCGGAGCTTTCGCTCCACGTGCCCGAAGCTGGTGTGCGCTCTAGTGCGCGCTAGCCCACCCGGCCACCGATCCCTAGGGTCTGTAGCTATGAGGAAAAACTGCCTTGTTCTGGCTGCGAGTTGAAAAAAAAAAAAAAACGCTGCCTATTTTATGTCGTTTATTTCATTTATTTTTTTTTGGGGGGGGGGAGGGGGGTTGTTGTTGTGCGACTGCCATTTTGTGAATAAAGAAACATGACCAACTTTCAGGAACATTTCGATCTAGCTCTACAATTTCACGCCATGTGACGTTATCAACCTTGTACAATATAAATTTGTAAGCGTGGGTTTCCCGCCACGTCATCCACCTCTTCACTGGCGCCTTTCAAGACTTTCTTTTTTCTTTGGTTGTCGCGATTTAAACAGAAAATGCTACCTCGTGGATTTCAATCGTTCGAGCGCTAGGGGTTTCTGGAAAGTGCGTCAGAAAAGATTGAATGAGACGTTTCGGTTGTCGATATCAAGCCAGATATGCATCGATAAGAAAAAATAAACTTTCCAGCAACTCTGCCCGCCGCTAAGCTGACAGGGTAGGAAACTTTATTTCAAGTTAAGGCTGCGGCCCCATGGGCGCCATCTTGAACGAGGCAGCCGTTCAACTGCCAAGGTGGCGATGCACGTCCAAAAAAAATTGGGTTGTGTGCATGTTTATACAGCCTAGAACTTGGTCTGCCTCCAAGGGCGACGAGTCTCCCAGCTGTAGATGAGCAATTTAGCCAGTGCAGTATAAACCGCTAGCCTGGGGTCTTCAACGTGCACCACGCAGTAGTGATACACGACCGCACGCCGGTACGATGCTCATCCAGATCGAAACGGGCAGGGGCGGGAATTGAACCCAGTATCCTGGGTTCTGCAGCGCGAGCTTTCGCTCCACGTGCTCCGAGCTGGTGTGCGCTAGACCACTCGGCCACCGATCCCCTGTGATGCACGTCCCTTCGCGAGCATACAGCGTGAAACACATGCGCGACAAGCGTCCGATCCCCGACCAGGCAATACGAATGTCGGACGCGGCTTGTTTGGTCGTCTCGCAACGTCAGAACGGCGTTGCGGCATGCGACCGACTGTCCAGAGCTGGTTGCGGTGGTCATATGGCCGCAGCCAATGACCACCCAGGTGGCGGGAACCAACGCGTTTATAGGTAAACTGCTCCAGTTCCGTATCTCCTCGGCGCGCCTGTGGGGGAGGCGGCCCGGCGCGGTCCCCGCCACCGCAGCGCTGCGGTCGAAGGTTGCCATCAGGACGATCGCCGCTCCCTTGCGCGCAATGTTCAACACGCCCTTACCGCAGCCCGGGATCTCGGCTGATTTCGCGAGTAACGCGCTATTATTTCTAATTTCGGCTCGTTTTTGAGACAGAAGGTACCGCTTAAACGATGTAACACCGAAAATAATACGTACGTGCAAGCGGTTCAGCCCTTTGCCCGCAGCGGCTGTCACTATGCTCTTGGTTGCCTCACGTCGTCAATAAGGACGAAAGTGCCGAGACGAGGATCGTTCGCGCGGTCGGGCATCAGATTTATTCCATATATTCCAGAGAGACGCATGTAGTGATTTGATGTCGCGAAAAAAGCTGCGCGTCGCAATCGCGCCGTCCGGGCATTTTTTTTTCTTTTTTTGTCTTTACAAAAATATATCGATCTTACCTATGCTATTTTAGAAGATTTGCTCAACTTTTTGCAATTTGGTAAAGTATCTACAGAAATGCCTTTCATTCGCCAACACATTACTGGCGCTGTAAGCCGTAACGACAATCAATTTTACTTTGCTAAATCTCCGCAAAAAAAATAAGGAGCGGTCAAATCACGCGCAAAGCAAAGCCTCGTTGACAGCTAAAGCTTCCACCTCTAAGCTTGGCCTTTCGCGCTCTCTCTTGGGCCCTTATGGCACTATCGTTTTCTTGGCACTTTTTGCGTGCGAAAAAGGTGCGTACATCCGCATCACAACGAAACGTCGTATCACAAAACCCCGTCGAAAGCGCCGTCACACACTCGAAGGGCAGAAAACCAGCAGATCACGTAAAAAACAGCGCGAGCAGCGAGCGAAAATGCAAGCCCAACCACGTAACCGGAGCCGGCCTGGCCGGCCACACGCCGCAAGCCGATCGCAGCGCCCTCGCGGCCTAGGATCACCGGTCGCGCTCCGCTGCCTGGAGAGGGGCAGTTCGGGAACTGGAGAAGTATCTATAAACGTTGGCGGGAACGTCATTAGGACTGTAACAAGGTGTTGAACTGGGCGAGTTGGTAAAAGTTTGACATGGTGGATGTAACAGCTTCAAAAAACGACTGACAAGAAAACAGCGCACCCTCAAAACAAGCCTCATGTGATAAGGAGCTGTCCTTTTTGCGCCAGACCATGACTGGCATCAGTTGAGTCTAGTTAACCTATTTTGATGACTCGTGCCTTGTGTGCAGCGTATTGTTTGATCACACACTGTGTTATCTGATAC